>REGM01000085.1:524866-595041 GCA_004194415.1 Aurelia aurita | reverse complement strand
GGGGGGGGGGGAGTAGCTTAACTTAAGTTTCCATAGTACGGGGTTGTGCCATTCAGAATATTAAAATACCACCCATAAATCCGGAAAAGGCCTAAAAGCTATACCCATAAATCCAGTAAACTTGACAAAAGTATGCCCTTAAATGTAATTTTACAAAATATCATACCCATAAATCAGGAAATCATTAAAAATCGTTGAAAACTATACCCATAAATCCGGATTCTATCGTAAAACAGGTACCCTAAAAAATGGCACAACCCCGTACGATGGAGTACTGATGTAACCCCTCGGGGCAAATGCCGATACATTATTTTGGGACACCCGGTAGAGCAAAATTGTTAACCTCCCCCTGCACAACAATCATCAAAGACAAGACTGTTCCAAATACTAAATCCCAGAAAATGGCTATGATACGACAGGTCTACCCATAAAGTATGCCAATAATATTTAGGGATAAAAGTTTCCCAAAAAGTTACGATGAAAATCGTCCTGCAAAGAGGATTACTTTCGACTTGATGTCTTTGATGAAGAACAAAAATGGCCTATTTGCATAGAACTCCATTGGCATTGAGCGAAATTGAATTACAGCTGTAGCGCCGGCCGCTTTCGTCCCTTCTTCGTCGACTTTGATGAATGATTTGTGCAACGCATCTGTGAAGAAAAGTCCTTTAGGGGTTTGCAGCATGCCAGATAAATCACATTCTTCGTTGAACAACGACTTCATTTTGAGTTGGGACAGCAGGTCTGTTAACTCATAACTCTCTTCCATCTCAAATCGAGGGAGTTCAACTTCTGTTTCGATTTCATAAAAGTCAAGGTTTTGGAAGTCGTTGAAGTCAAACTTGTGTTCCATGGACGCAAGATCTTTTCCTTCATTGGGTAGTACAATTGTCATTGAGAAGCGATCACCTTCATATGGTAATTCCACTGCTGTGTAATCATCATGGAACGCTACTGGAAGCGGATCAAAAGTTTTTTTCATCATTTTGATCTTCTTGATTCCATTTTTGGCCGTCTTGAAGTCCTGAACTCTGGTTTTCGCTTGGTCAAACGGCTCTTTCCATGCAGCCTTAAAATATATAGCATTGGCTAGAAGCAGTCGCGTCGATTTTTGGATAATGCCAGGTGAAATAATGTCCTTTATTTTGTTCCCAGTATGTTTTGCAACCCAAGAATTTATCATCTTTCTCGCACCCTCTGCATTCCCGTGGAAATCAGCTTTACCAACCTTGCTCGCGTAGTACTGCTTCATTGTTCGTGCAAAACTCTGTTGCACTCGCTCCCGTGGTTCAATCCACATTTTATATGCAACTTCAAGTGAGGCATGACCATCATGTGCGGTTAATTGTGAGAATAAATCGCCAAACGTTTTGTGAAGATCTGTTGTGTTACTTGCATCCCATCCAAATGCTGTCGCAATTTCTTCTCTGGCGGTTCCTTTCACGCCAGCAAAGACCATAGCTAATGCACTTGCAATGCTGTACGGCGAATAGAAAAAGTTCCCACCAGCAGGTAAAATCTTCATGAAATCGAAGGCGAATTTATTCAATGAAGAAAACAAATTGGGTTCTTTGCTATCAACGGTCGGTCCTTTCGTGGATTCTATCTGCGGTTTTGGCTCTGGTTCCGGTCTTGGACCTGGTTCCAGCATTGGCTCCGGCATCGGCTCTGGTCCTGGCATTGGCTCTGGTTCCGGGAATAACTCTGATTCTGGCATTGGCTCTGGTTCAGGAAATAACTCTGATTCTGGCATTAGTTCTGGTTCCGGAAATAACTTTGATTCTGGCATTGGCTCTGGTTCCGGGAATAACTCTGATTTTGGCATTGGCTCTGGTTCCGGAAATAACTCTGATTCTGGCATTGGTTCTGGTTCCGGGAATAACTCTGATTCCGGCAATGGCTCTTGTCCTGAGAATAACACTGATTCCGGCATTGGCTCTGGTTCAGGATTTGGTGCGACAGGAGGTTCCATCTCCTTTATAAATGAAATTGCATCTTCCAGTTGTTCTTTGGTCCAAGTGCTTGCATTAATACCAAGATGTTTTTGGATAAGCGAAAGAACATCGTTTTTCGGCCTATCGCCTGCAGGCAACCTCAGTGACAGAGATAGTCCCTCTCCTTCTTGAACATGGAGGCACAAAGTCGCATAACACATCAACACAAGAACTGTACGAGGATCCATTTTGAGTCGTTCATGCACTGAGTTTCTTTCCCGATGTTCTTGTTTGTCGTTTAAATTGTTGGTGAAATGAACTTGTCTCGTGTATTTATCTTGAATTTCAACAGGATATGCGGAAAATGAGTGGCAGTCCTGCTATGTCCGGTCCATCCCATTAGAGATCAAAGGTTTTCCAACATTTGCGTAAATTTGCTAGTCAAACCATAAAAGGTAGCGTGAATTTAATCGCGGTTTTAACGCTAAGCAAAAAGCGTATGAGGTTTTGAAGATTTTTAATGATTTCTATGGATTTTTGATAAAAACAAAAGGATTCTCGTCCAAGGAGTACGTCAATCGTAGACAGTAAAGCACCGTCAATTTGAATTCATTTTTCTTGAGTTGTTATTTTCAATGTTTAGGTGTGGTATTAATTAAGATGATTAAAATGATAAAATGATAAAATGATAAAATGATTACAATTTAAAATGATTAAAATGATTTACAGCTATGCGATAAATTACAACTTTTGTAAATTAATATGATTACAATGCAGGAAAAACCCTTAGATAAAAACATAATAATNTAATAATCATTATCTACAAATCTTGCAATTGCATTTGTCTCCACTCCAATTTTTGATGTTGGTCTTAAATATAGCAGCTGATGAAGCACTCTTTATTAAATCAGGTATGCTGTTCCATAAGAGGCTTCCTCGAAACTTGATAGAATCAATGCCAAACATGATACTTTTTGTTGCAGGAATTTGCAATAAATCTTTTGTCCTTAGGTCATATTTGGTTTCCTTTCTGATAAAACACTCCTGCAAAAGGTTTTGAAGATTTTTAATGATTTCTATGGATTTTTGATAAAAACAAAAGGATTCTCGTCCAAGGAGTACGTCAATCGTAGACAGTAAAGCACCGTCAATTTGAATTCATTTTTCTTGAGTTGTTATTTTCAATGTTTAGGTGTGGTATTAATTAAGATGATTAAAATGATAAAATGATAAAATGATAAAATGATTACAATTTAAAATGATTAAAATGATTTACAGCTATGCGATAAATTACAACTTTTGTAAATTAATATGATTACAATGCAGGAAAAACCCTTAGATAAAAACATAATAATTTGTTCTTTATTTTCTTAATTCTTTAGTATAAAAATTGAGAACACAATAGTTCATTTTTATTTTATAGGCACAGTAGCCCTTCAATTAAAAAACTGAAAATGTAGGTTCATGTTGCAATTAGGGGTGTCAGAAAACGGGGTGCCAAGCAAAGTACTAAAACAATCTCCAAATAATATTCCCCATAACTTTAGTATCGTATGACACATTTTGGAGCAATAAGCTTCCTTTTCCAAATTTTTACTATAAAATGATTCATTGGTAATTTTTATGAGCCAAGTCAGGTATTTTAAATTTTTCTTTGCTTCAGAAACGATGACAGCGATTTCGAAGATGACTCTGACATCGATGAAGAATATATGCAGGAGGCAAGGTAATTTAGGCTTTTTTATTCAAATTTTTGTAGCATTTTCTGAAATTCCATTCAATTGCCTTTAGAAATAACTTAATGTTACTCTGCTTTCTGCTCTGGTGAGCATGGAGAGCTCCTCTGCTGGATTGGGCACCCTTGCAAAATAGTTCATAATAAATTGAGTGCAGCTTCAATTACAAAACTGCAAAAACCCACCAATCTAAAAAAGGTGAGTAAAACAAAACAATCCCCGTTTGAAAGGCCACTACTCCCTGGATACCAAGACCATAATATTAGCAAATATATCATTTAATGGTGGACATGTTCAAATCGATTATGAAATTTACCTGACTGAAATCGGCCTCTCCGTTCTGAAATTACGAGAAATCCCCGTTAAGAAACTTTTAAAACAGACCTAAAGGGACTTTCTTGAGAAAATCCCTCATAATTTTGGAGTGGAGTGGCCGATTTCAGTCAGGTTAACTTTAAAATCGATTGGAGTATATCCACTATTAAATAATGTATTTTCCATATTATTGCCTTGATATCCAGGGAGCAACGGGGATTGTTTTTATTGACTAACTCGGTAGTAAAAACTGGGCTATCAAAAACTACTTTATATTAGAAGAATGGCAATTTCATTTTTCTACAACAACAACAGTAAAATTTCCCATACCTTTCAAAAAAGTGCATTATTCAAAAAGCAAACACGAGAGTGTCAAATTTTCTTTTACCATGATATAGAGCATACGTTCTTCTATGATGATACCAAATGGCAGTGAGATTGCTGTGGCCAATTTTCTGCAATAAACTATTCTAAATGTTGAATTTTTACATTTTTGAATTTGAAAATTATTGTCCAAATTTCTATTGCTGTTAAGTTAAAGTTCCAGTTTTTTTAAGTTTTTTGAGATATTGATCACATATTCTGTGCAACATGTTTCCATATTTTATACCCCTCACCCTTTCCTTATTTTATCATGTTGTAATTTTGCTTCTCCATTTCATGTGATATAATTTTTTTCAGCTTGGAACCAGTTTTTGAATTGCATGCAGACTTCAAGGATCACATGAAAAAACTAACTACCATTTTACCAGAGAGCATACTCGACAACATGAAGTGAGTTTTACTTGTTTTTTAACTGTGACTCTTTTAATCAAGGTACCCAATCAATTATAGACTTACGACGTGATTCCTTGTGATTCCTTTTTTTTTTTTTTTTTTTTTTTTATTTTCAATTTAAAAATTTTACAAAAACAAGGTACTTAAAACACTACATTTGAACTACTTTACAACACTACCAAAACAATACCACCGGGAGCAAAAGACAATGACTACCCTGTGGCAATTACAAAAAAAACATGCTATTAAATTAAAATTAAATATACAACTACAAAAAATACACATAAACGATTAAATACTGNCAGGACGTTGGAAGATGCTTACATGCATCATATACCCTGAGAAGGAGCATCTATATCCAATAAGAATGCAGGATTCCGTGAGGATTATGTCATGTGATTCAGATCTTTGATATGATTGGAACCGCGGGAGAAGCCGCGGAGATCCTGAAATTAGTCCCTATTTTTGATGCGTTTGATCATAAGTCTCAGTTTGAGAGATAACCATCCAATTCAACGAGCGATACTGACACTTATGTAATGAGTATAGATCAATTAATGAAACGATCAAGAAATCAGTAAATCAATCAATTAATCAATGAATCAATCAACCAAGTAAATATTGACTCTATACGACTAAGTTGAGGTAACAACAAATACTTTGAAGGTGCTCCGTCTCCAAAGTTCGATCGATTCGGCGATTTAGCAGTTTTTTGATAGGCAATATCACACAAACTCTTCACCTTTTTCTCAAAAATAAAAGCGTTATTTTGAAGATAAATCTTTGTACTTCACAGAGGAACAAACCAAACATTCATATCTTTTACGATTGCTCAGATATAAGTGGATTTTTAACGGTCACTTTTTGGTGGCTTGGGTGAAGCCACGAAACAAACTACAGAAGACAATCGACACGTGCCTTTGTTTTTTTGTCACTTTATTTTAATTCGATTGATTTTCTAGCTATATATATATATACATATATACATACAACTAATCTAAATCGAATCAAACAATGGTGTTTACAGATTTGTTTACGCTTTGGTGACGGAGCCCCTTTAATTTTTCTATGGCGCCTAATTGCAACAAACAGAGAAAAACATTAGAGAAATGTATAATTTTTAAGCTTGGTACTCTTCTCCCGAACGGACTTTATAAACAGTTTTCTTTTTCGTAGGCATTTTTACTAGCGTAATCTTTGCCTCCTTCGTAGCTACCTCAAGGCTACTCTTCTCTCTGCTGCGTCATATTGGACGTTCTATAGTTCTTGATCTTTAGAGTTTTCGATCTCTTCAGCTTAACTGCCCTGTGCGTTCTATTTTTCTCATCACTACTGATGAAGGGTTATGCCAGATGCGTTTAGTGTATTTTAATCTTGGCATTGTAGTTTATTTAACACAGAAATTTATGTTTACTTTAATTTATTTAGTTATTATTCAGCTGGAAATAATAAAACGCAAATCAACTTGAATGCCATTAAATAATATTTGTTATAAGAATTTTCGATTATGTTTACAGAAACCTGAATGATTAAAGGACAATTCCGGGGTTTGTTAAATTAATGTTAGAAAACGAACTTACAATCTCCTGAATCAAATGACAAACTCTTTCCACATTTAGACTTGTGTTTCAGCTGTCAATTCAATAAACATCTTGGAAATTTAGGCCAAATGTCCCTCCATCGGTCTCCATTTTATCCATGAGTACGCGATAAGGAGGCTAGTGACGATTCAGAGGCGAGAAAACAATAGGGCAGCCTCGTTCCCAGAAGGCTTTGAGATGATGTCACTTCGCATTGGTCACTTTTTATGACGTCTTTGCGCACTGGTCGCTTTTTAATACGTAATTTCGCAGAGAAAAGAGGAAAAATAGTGAGAAAAAGTAAGATACACCATGCATAACAGCATAATCTTTTATTTTATCATCAATTATACCAACCCTGGAATTGTCCTTTAAGAGAAAAACCGAAAACTGAACATTGAAAACTATAAACATTGAATTCCCTACGGGTAGGGTTAGGGTTCACACATTAGTAGTGGATCAGAAGAGACGCAACAGGTGGGCCAAAAAAAAGTAACCCCCAAGACAAAAAAATTTCTGAAAAACGCAAAATGAAAATGTTGTTCTCTTTTCCAGGCGACCTAATGATGCATGTTTGGCAGTTGTTCCATATGTCCCACGAGACGATTTACTTCTCAACACTCTGCTGTACGAGGTCCAACAGGTACCAACACTTATTACTAAAACTTTTGAAATAACTGGTTGTCGTTGACTAGACTTACAGCAAGAGCCATTTGCTTCGCTAGACAACTAAAAGAACAACAATCAACCACCACCGCTTAACAAGGACTCACGAACAAAGTTTTCAATAACTAGGACCACCGACCACCAATTTTGTGTCTTATACCCCATTCACACTTGCAAGTTAGCCCAGCTTAAATCAAACCAGGTCATCAAATGCTGCGTTCTGATTGGTCAATCTAACAAATCGAATTCATTTGATTGGTTGAAATATGACCTGATCCAGATAAAGCTGGTGTAACTGCGTCAGTATGAATGGGGTATTTGGGCAGCATTGCTAAGAATGTGAAGCAAACGGTTTGATTTGTTTTGATTTTGATTTTACGGTAACCCCGTCAGCTAAGGCTGCTTTTCAGGGGGTTGTGCCAAAAATTTACAATTTACAATTTAATACATATAAAACTAAAAAATAAATAACCTAATGACAGAACTAAAATCTAGAAATAAATACGTTGTGGTCATACTCATAATCGATGTTTAAAAGCATATAGAGGGGGTGCTTGCTTGACCTCAGGTTCGAGGCAGTTCCAAAGGTGCGCACCACGATATGAGAATGATTTCTGCCCATTAGTCGTTTTCATAAAAGGGACGCGTAAGTCAGTCTCAGAGTTTCTTAACTTAACAGTGTCCCGTGAAGAGTTTTTGAAAAAATATTCAAGAGATACGTAGGTGCAAGATCATTTATGGATTTGTAAACGATGCTCGCTGTCTCTCGTTTGATAATTTCAGCTATAGTTGGCCACTTTATCTTCTGTATCAGGGCATCAGCAGGTGCTTCATAACTGCTATTGGTCACAATTCTGGCAGGTCTTCCAAGCACAATTAGGGCACAAACAATAACTTCTTAAGATCTTGAGACAAAATATTTTCTAAAAATCTTTCAGCTTTGAATAAAATTTATCTTTGATAGCACTGATCATACCCCCTCCCTCCATTTTGTTTGAACATCAAAGCAAAAATGCACGCGAATGCGAATATTTTTCTTCAGCACGGCTCGAAGACTGTTTAGAAAAATACTGGAGAATAACCTCGAGCTTGTTTCAGCTTTTATCCGAACATGTCTTCGAGAATTATAGCCGCCCCAAAAAGTTGGGGCCGTTTGTCGGGGTTTTTGAGCAGTAAGGTTATGAATTGTAGTTTGAGCGAATAGGTAAATTCAATTAAATAAAGTTTGGAGCGAAAAAAACGAATCAGGTCATAAGTCTAGTCTTGGCAGAGCAGAGATTTTGAGCACTTGCACAGTAAATATGACAGCAATAGGTTATTTACATCGTGATTAGCGAAAGGACTTTAAACATTCGTCATTAGCATACGAAGTTACTACATGGAAGCTGTACACGCAAATTTATTCAACTTCAAAGCGGTTATTTTTAGGCCTTAATCTTTTGTTTCGAGTCTATCGAGTTTGTTAATATTTAGCCAGCTGAATAATTTTGTTAAGGTCAGTTCTTTTTCCCGCTTTCGAATGCTTGTCTTGTAGTTTAGTGACTTTATGAAAAAGCTCTACCCTGGCACCTTTTTCATTACTTTTTTACAGTCTATTCACTCAGCTCATCGAGCGTTAATTGTGTGTTATACACATAACAATGTGTGTTAGACATCGGAGATATCCTACCGTAGTGGAAGCAGTTCTTGTAATCCCATTTTAAAGACCCACTGCTAACCATGATCCTTTGCGCGCCGAATGAAAAGCAAGGCAAAGAGAATCTAGGCCAAAAATGACTTTCAGATAATACGAAAGTCGGCTTTGGCGCCACGAAGGATCATGGTTAGCAATGGGTCTTTAAGTAGCCTTCAGATCACAAGGAGCTTTGACTATAATACTCGTTCCTAAAATTTCTTATATCTATGCTTTTGATTGAAAAATAATTTTGCACGCTGCTGATGGTTTCTCGGACCCTAAACTAAGAATGGTCGATTTGTTGAGTGAGCAGACTGTAACTCCTTTATTGTACCAATATAAGTGCAGATGTCACGTGAAAATGCCCGCGAATAACAACAATGGAAGTGTTTTGCATGAGTAATTTTGCGATATCGCAAATCTCACGTGACATCTAATTTGAGATAGACTTAAACATCTTCAATCTTCATTAGGATATTTTATGATATGGTAGACTAGTTTGAGGTTCCTTTTCGCTTCTTCTTCAAGCTTCATGATATGAGGAACTTTAGTTTTGTTTGTTTTTTATCATGTTTTATCCTTGGGGGAATTAAAAGTACCTAATTTGTGTATTTTCCAGCATTCAAGTCAGGCAATTCGTTGTGATAACCAAATGGACGATGCAGACGATGATGATACTAGCGAGTAAGCAACTTGACATTGTCTTTATTTTCTTTTGTATCTTTCTCTTTGGCCTATCCTTTTAGATGCTGTTAAGTATTAAAACAAGGCAAGAATAATCGAATTCTGTTTCTAAATTCCATATACGGTAAATATCAATTATTGATAAACTCGAATTCTGAAGCAAGGATAAATATTTTCTTACAACAATTTTATCGCCATTGTTTTACTTAATTGAAAACACCTTAAAGAAAGAAGTCCCTTGGAAAGTTTTTGAATATCCGCAGTTCTTCAAGATGAATCTTAAAAAAGTAGTATGCAGGGCGTTAACAATCTTTTTATATTTGTTCACTATTTTAGCTGGATTTTGTAAGTTTTTGGGGATAATATAAATGCCTAATAATTGCTAATCGATTCTTATAGGCCTAGTGTTTCTTAAGTATGTTTCAAAATTCTCATCCCTGAACTAACTTGTGCTTTTTGTCATTGCAGTATAAAGCAACAAGCTGTTGGAATATTTTTATTTTGGTTTCCCGCCTTTTTTTAAGTTTCTGAAGGGAGTTCCTTTTTAAAGTCTGCTTTGAAAGTCGCTCATACTTCAGAAAGAATGGTTGAATTCTTGCTAATTTTAAAACCTAACACAAGATCAGCTATACCTGGCAAAATAATTTGGTCTTTGATCTACTTGTCAAAAAAAGAAATTTAACGATCGGCTATGTAATCAAATTTTGGTGATTTTTCAAACAGGAGTACTTTTTTGGGACACCCGGAATATGACAAGAATTTACAGCCTCTTTTCTTCCAATGTTTTTTACTCACCCGATTGGGTGTTGTATAGATAACAAACGTCTCTAATTTGTCTAAATCTGTCTTTTGCCAGGATGTTCATTGTTGATTGGGACAGTGATAGTGACAATGATCTGGTACTGGACTGAGCACAGCACGGGCTTTAGGAAACTCTGAATTAAAAATTAGATTTTCGGATGATGCATCGAGTATTTTTCTTCTTTTGTATTTCGTTCGTGATACATCGAGCGTGAAGCGCGTGGCAGAGTGACGTGACCTAGAGCCACTTATGCCACAATATATCACGAACGAAATACAAAAGAAGAAAAATACTCGATGTATCATCCGAAAATCTAATTTTTAATTCAGAGTTTCCTAAAGCCCGTGAGCACAGCTGATATTACCACCACCTCTTGATTCTACTGTCACCACAAGGCAACGGCCTCCTTTCAAGTTGCTACAAGCCAATGGAATGATAAGGTACTTTATGTCATTTTCAGTGAAGTGTTCAGGTCCACCTGCTTTTGCGCCGATGTAAATACAGTACGGGGTTTGTTTTATCTGCCGGGTGACTCAAAAAGTTATACTGAGAAATCAGTTATATAAAATAGAAATATTGACAAAAAAATTAAGTAATATAAATTGTACTTTGCACAGAGTACCGGGTGTCCCAAATAAAAGTTAACAGATTTGATCAGGGCTAGCGATGCCAATTTAGCTCCAATCAATTCGTAATAAGTTTTTAGCTAATCCTGAAAAGTTAACTTGAACATAGGTACTTTGTTCATTGATATTTGTGCTTCCAAAGTTGAAATATTGTTCTTTAAAGTTCAAATTTGACTCCACCTCCAAACCAGAGCTTTGATGTATTGGCCTAAGCAAAGTCCTGAAGCACAGCGAAATTAAGAATCTAAATTATAATATAATCTGATTTTTGTTCAAATTTTATCAATGCTATTATTGATTTATTCGCCGTGCTTCAAGAATTTGCTTAGGGCAATTCGGCAAAGCTCTGGTTTGGAGGTGAATGCAAATTTAAGCTTTCAAGATTAATATTTCAACTTTGGAAGCACAAATATAAACCAGCAAGGTATCTATGTTCAAGTTAACTTTTCAGGATTAGTTTAAAACGTATTGCGAATTGATTGAAGCTAAATTGCCATCGCTATGCCTGATCATATCTGTTACCTTTTATTTGGGACACCTGGTATAATATTTCACAATATTATACCGAAAATATTGGACTCTGTTCAAAGTACAATTGATATTACTTAATTTGTTTGTCTTTATTGAGCATATTGTACAACACGCATAAAAACATTTTTCGTCTGAAAAGTTTGAGGTAATAAAATTAATTAAAGTGAATAACCTGTGGAGTGAGTGAGTGGCCGAGCGGCTTATACAGTTTTCATCAGGTGACTGAAGTTAAGCTTGGTCGAGTGAGGTCAAACTCCGGATGGGTGACCTTGGTGGCCTGACCCGGAGACTGACCTCGCAACTCACTTTGCCGTCCTTCGGAAGGGACGTTAAACTAGGGGTCCCATGCCTGGATGCGGCATGCATAGTGGGCCTAAATTAGCTTTAAGTAGCTAGAAAATCCTGACAGCCCACTTAAAACAAATAACTGACTGACTGACTGACCTGAGTTGAAAGATGAGATCTCATAGGTTTTAAATAGCCTATTGTATTTGATAATCCGACGCCTGGCTAAAGAAAGCAAAGCGAAAAAAAACAATGGCGTGTTTGGGTTTTCCTTTTCTTATTTATAGACTGCGCCATATAGCTCATGTCATTCACTGCAAAATGTTGTTTTATACCGGGTGTCTCAAAAAAAAGTATACAGATTTGGTTGACCTTAGCGGTGAGAATTTAGCGCGAATCAATCCTAAAACATTTTAAAAACATACCTCGATAGTCAACTTGAACATAGATACCTTGTTTGTTGATATTGATGCTTTGAGAGTTGAAATATTAATCTCCAAAGGACAAATTTGCCTCCACCTTGAAACAAGAGCTTTGGCGTTTTGGCCTAAGCAAATTCTTGAGGCACAGTGAATAAGTCAATAATAGACTTGAACAAATTTGAAACAGGAGGAGAAAATTTAAAATTGCACAACAGATACGTTTTAAAAAGTATAATCTACGTGACACATTTCATCAAGGGAGCTCCGAAGTAAACTTCATTGATTTTAATATCAACAATTTATTTCACGAAGTTTACTTTGGAGCTCCCTTGATGATAAGTGTCATGTAAATTATATTTTGTAAAACGCATCTGTTGTGCACTTTTTAATTTTTCCCCGCTTGTTTCAAATGTTTTCAAGGCTATTGTTGACTTATTCGCTGTGCTTCAAGAAATTGCTTAGGCCAAAACGCCAAAGCTCTGGTTTCGAGGTGAGGCAAAATTGTCCTTTGAAGATTAATATTTGAAGATAACTCTCAA
The DNA here is from genome assembly GCA_004194415.1 of Aurelia aurita. Taxonomy (NCBI): domain Eukaryota; kingdom Metazoa; phylum Cnidaria; class Scyphozoa; order Semaeostomeae; family Ulmaridae; genus Aurelia; species Aurelia aurita. The sequence continues at coordinate 582,469 of REGM01000085.1, read as the reverse complement.
AGCATCAATGTCAACAAACACGGTATCTATGCCCAAGTTGACTATCGAGGTATGTTTTAAAAATGATTTCAGATTGATTCACGCTAAATTTTCATCGCTAGGATCAACCAAATCTGTATACTTTGTTTGGGACACCCGGTAGCTAGAAGATTATTATTTTTAACCATTTTTACGGCTAATGCAAAGGCAATCAAAAGCACGGCATTTATTTTTGATAGGTCTCGATAAGTTATGAGACACAAGGAACGTTTGACCGTTCCTACACCCAAATTATATGCCAAACTTGTCGTTATTTGGTTAATCGTTAGCTACTTGAAATGGATGCCCTGTTTCAACAACTTAAAACAGGTTTTAGATTTGCCTAATTTCAGAATCAGATAATCTTGTTTTGTGCTTGTCGTTTGGCTGGAAAACAACGTTCAAAATTACTTCTTTCTATTCACCGCTTGCTTTATTTTATATGATAGATTTTCTCGGCACTTTTTTTGCCCACCCGATAGACATCACATATGGCTGGCTTGATAGCGAGATAATATATTGTTTTAGAGTAGAAAGATATTTTTAGATCTACATCTTGTGGGGGGGGGGGGGATTTGGGCTTTTACGGGTTGCGGGTTTGGGCATTTTTAGCCCTCGAGTTTCGGGTTTTTCGTTTAAAACATGCGGGTTTCGGGTTTTGAGATGTGTAACGAGTTGCGAGATTGGCCAATTTTGTGCTCTTGTTTCGGGTCTTTCATTCAAAATCCCTCGGTTTTCGGGTTTTCGACGTCATACAGTCTTTGTAATTAATTGAGATCAAAGAACCAGTTTTCGGATGTATAGATCGATGCATAAATGTTGGAAATAATCGAAGATTACTGATGAAAATTAAAGATTCTTGTTCAAATGTGCAGTTTCGGGTTTTTGTTTTTTTTGCTTCGGGGTTTTCGGGTTTTTGCTAATGTTGGTCCTGCTTTACGGGTTTTGGTACCCCCAAACCCCCCTCCCCCCCTCTATTGGCTGCTAATATAGTTGTCAATACGCAATTGCACAGATCTTGTTAGGAGTTTACTATCATAATATGATGTACATTAGATGTTCCGTTTGAGTAATGAGGTAATGAGTGATTATGGCACCTATTTATATTACCTATGAGTTTTTACTGGTATAGAATGCTTATTACATTGTACTTGGTTCAAGGCCCTCTTTTGGCATGCACCAGCACAGCAATTATTTACGTCACATGTTTAATATTTGATGGTCACAGTTCTCGCAGCGCGATTATATAACTTTTGCAGTGTAAGTCGCCTGGATTCCTCGCAGCTCCTCCACACAGATACACAGAGCAAAAGTAGCGGAAATGCTTTTTAAACTCACTGGGAAAGCACAAGTTCGATTATGCAACCAGAGATTCAATATTTATGTCGAAACTTTGTAAGGACGTCAAAGCGAACAGATGTTTCCTTGTACATCTATTGAGCGTTGGAGTGGATTAGCTGACCCAGTGTGTCGATTTTTGCATAATCTAACCGGGCCTGGGCGTCATCCGTCTCGAAAATCAGATTCGGACACAGGATGAACCGGATGAAGTATATACTTTAATCTTATGAGCAAAATCCATACGGCTTTTCGTAGAATCTTTCTCTGCAACCAGCTGATATTGAGAGCATATGCATTTCACCGTTCACGAGCTACGATATTTGCATTCAGCTGAGAATAAGAGGCTCACAAACCAAGGGCAGTGTGAAGATACAAATGTTCATAACCTAAAGCCCATTAATCAACATAGCTTCAGCCCTTTGTTTGCTTTAACCCTATCAAGCCTAGGGGGGGGGGCTAAATCAGCCCCCCCTAGCAGCTTTTCTGCTGTATATCCGTACTAACTGCACTTACCACTCTGTAACTTTCTGACTTTTACTTTTTATCTTTCTGACACCCAAAAATAAATTTTTTAGAAAAATAAAATTCATTCCAGGGGGTAAACAAAATTAATTTTCAAAAGAAGTCAACCGCAAATGTTGAATAAACCCTAATAAGATCTACAGGGAAGTTGGGAAATCAATGCGAAGCTAGGAATATAGCCTATTTTAGATTCTCTATCGAACTGACTACTTATTTTTAAATTTGGATGAGTAAATCGCCGTATTTATGCAATGCGCATGCGCACATTCNTATCTTTGAGATCGGTGAATTAGTTCTGCTTCTGCCATCGACCAAAAGCTTCAATATTATTTACTCATCCATACTAGGTTATGCCTAAGAAATAAAGTTGCAATAAAGAGGTAGAACCATACTTAAAGAACGCCGGTCAACCAGCATCCTTTGCGGTCACGCTTTGCAGAGAATGTTGTCATATTAAAATGGCCGCCGCAGTCGAAAGGCAACAAGCGAAGCGCGCAAAGGATGCTGGTTGATTGGCGTTCTTTAAGAGAATCCTAAATGACCATCTATCGTACAGTTAAAACGCCTATGTTGGAACAGCTGTAAATATTCCGCATGTTTTGCTTTCATTCTGATAAACACGAATTCTTTTGTTTTTAATTGATAAAGTAAGTTTGTCGTCGCTTTCAAAGAGCTCTCTTCACATCCACGCTATAAATCAACTTTTCTTTTAAATTATGCATGAATTGCTTGTATAAACGTTAAAACATCTAATGCGTTTTCCGACGATGGTTTCCACTATTTTGGCTACGTATACAATCACTTTGTTGTTACGATATCTTGCGTAATGACTGACTGTATCAAATCTTGGATTGGTTATTCGTGATCCCTTGTAATTTGAGCTTTGCTTCAGATTGATTGATGCCATCAATCAATCAATCAATCAATCAATCAATCAATCCACTCCCATACCGGGTGAATAAAAAAATGTATAGAGGTTCGAAAGCCAGTAGCTCTCAAACCGTTTGTCAAATGTGTATAAACTGATAATGCTCGTGTAACTAACATATCAACTTGGATAATAAAATTTAGTTTGTGAAGATCGATCGTATCGTTCTCAAATTAGAAGAGATTTTATAAAAATGCTTGATCTCAAAATTCTTCAAAGTAGGCCTAAAATCAGTGATCAAATTTGCTAGCAGTCCAGCCTCACGATAATAGAAAATAGCCAAAAAGAGGCTGAATGAAAGTCCCAAGTGGATACGATTACACAGCAGCCTCTTTATATACCTGGCAAATGTTTGAGCGATGAGAGAGACCGATAGAATTTGATTATGATAGCTGTGAAGCTAAATTGCTTGCTAATTTGGTCAAGGATTTTAGGCCTGTTTCAAAGGATTTTGAGATCAAGCATTTTCATTATATTGGTTGTAATTTGAAAACGATACGACCGATTTTAACAAACTAAATTTTCTTATCCAAGTTGATATATTAGCTACACAGGTATTATCAGTTTAGGGGAATCTGATAAATGGTTTTGGAGCTACAAGCTTTCGAACATCTAAACATTGTTCTCACTCAGCCGGCATTTCTTCAAATAAAATCTGGCAAATTTGATGCGGTGAGGCATTTATTGCAAAAACAAAAATTTAAAGGCGAAAGATTTCTCGATTTAGCTACGATTTAACCCTATTACTACCGGGGGTTTCTATATCCGGATTTTATTCTAAATGACAGCGTTTTTATATTCCAACTTGTTTGAGGTTGTGACATTATCAAATTTCTAAATTGTAAACAAGAAGAGCGACAGCCTTACCATCATATTATAGACCTTCATAACCTATGGTTTTCTTGCAAATTTTAATATCTTTCCTGTAAAAAGGAAATTCTAATAAGCTACGATGATTTGCATTTTTTTTCAAAAGTTCTCTTGAATTCTTTTCGAAGAAGAAAACGCGGTAATTTTGTAAATAATCAAGATATCACAAAAATGATCAACGTTAGAAATACAGCAAACACGCAAAGTTCCTTTCAAGGAATTCAATCCAAAGAAAGATGTAATAGCCATTTACACCACTGCTTATATTGCATTCGCGCTGCCCGGGGGCGTAACTGGAGTCTTGGGATGACGGGGACGTGCCGCCCAACTTTTAGGAAGGATTTTCGGTCGATTTTCATACCCATTTTTAAGGATTTTGATGGGAAAAGCCTCTTGAACTTGCTACAAAGTACAAATCAAGCTTCATTTCACTTTAAACACACAATTATGAAGGTAAAGTTACCACCAACCAAGTTTCAGAACTAAAGCGAAAAAAAATCAAACATTGAAAACCAAAACTCGACAAGTTTCCTGTAACAATTTGAAAAGCTACCCATTTCTAGTGGAACATTTACATTTTGAGACCCATATTTAGGGATTCTCGAGGTTCAAAACCCATCCTTAGGGGCGGCACGTTCCCGTTGCTCTATATATAGAAGTTACCCCCCCCCCCCGGGTCACGCTGCCACAATTAAACCAGCTCACCTAACCAGGTCAAATTTCAACCAATCAAATGCATTAGATTCGTTGAATTGACCAATTAGAACTCAAATTTTGATAACCTGGTTTAGTTAAGCTGCTTTAAGCTTGAAAGTATGAATGGGGTATTAGTTTCGCCGAAATACCAGGTAAGTCTTAAAAGGTTTTGGCGTTTGCTGAGCTATATAGATTTAGATTATCCATCAATTTTTGCAAATTGTCTGTCCTCCTGGTATAAAAATGTGAGAAAAAAATTTAGATGTGCAAATTTCTTGCGGTTAAAATCGGCTATACTGTCCTAAAGTTATGAATGATTTTTTTAAGAGACTGTTTCTGATCGAAAAAAGACGTTGAAGTTGATCAAGTATTTGTCCAGTTTTAATCTTTGTCCAGCCATTGCATTCTGAAATTGTGAGTAATTCTATCGTGAAATCTCCTGCAAGAAACCTTAAAAACGACCTAAAAATCACGATCAAAAGTTACCTAATATTTCTTACTCACAGCAATGACTCAAACACGCATTAGAACGTATTATCCTGGGGGGGGGTGAAAATGTCATCCCTAAGAGCATAACAAAAGTATTTCAGGAAATTTCATCCTCCCAAGAGGTGCTAGCACGTGTAATTGTCATAACGGTAAGGCAGGAAGACCGACGAAATTTGATCGTCATTTTCAGCCGTTTCAGAATGGTTTTTTTAAGGTGCCTTTCCCACAAAAACCCTCATAATTTCAGAACAAAGTGGCCGATTTATGTCGGGGAAATATTTAACTTTGATTCAACATGTCCTCAATCAAACAGGGCATCTGCCAATATTATTGCTTTATTATCAAGAGAACAGTAGCTTTTCAAATGGGGTTTGTTTTTCTACTCACCGGCCGGGAACATTTCGGGAAAGGCTGAAACTATTTTTACTCACCCGGTAGTAATATTACCAGCAAGTAAATAAAGTCGTTGTATTTGAAGCAGTTGGTAGAAATTATTCTTGTCATGGTTCTAGACTACAAATATTTATTTTCATGTATAGTTACGATAAAAAAACTCTTGGACATTGTTTGTTCAGTCCGACAGCTGAGGATTTTAAATATTACGATGAATATTCTTGGAGAAAATCAATGCTTACTGTGCATTTTTTNCTCACCCGGTAGTAATATTACCAGCAAGTAAATAAAGTCGTTGTATTTGAAGCAGTTGGTAGAAATTATTCTTGTCATGGTTCTAGACTACAAATATTTATTTTCATGTATAGTTACGATAAAAAAACTCTTGGACATTGTTTGTTCAGTCCGACAGCTGAGGATTTTAAATATTACGATGAATATTCTTGGAGAAAATCAATGCTTACTGTGCATATTTTAAATCAAAGAGATCTTCAGAGTTGTGAACAATCCTCAAGTGTTTTCGCCCGGATGAATTAAGCGAAGTTGGGTTGCAAGGAAATTAATTGCCTGATATTTTGGAGAGCCTGTTATCAGGCTAAGAAATTACCATTTCTCGAGAGTTTTCATCTTGATGAAGATTTTCTGTGCCCTATTTAAGCGAAGGAGCTCTTCAAAGTTATGAACAATCCTCAAGAGTTTTCGCTCAGATGAAGATTTAATCTACTTGCTTCAAGCGAAAGAGCTCTCCAAAGACATTAAGACATTAGTAATCCTCAAGAAGTTTCATCCTGTTTGAGGTTTGCTCTTCTAAGATATAAATAATTTTCAAGAGTTTTCGTCCTGATAAAGATTTTGTTGTTGCTTACCTTTAACGAAAGTCCACTGCAAAGAAATTACCACCTCTCGAGAGTTTTCACTCAGGTAAAAATTTAGTGTGCTTGCTTGAAGCGATTTTATCGTGCTTACGTTAAGCGAAACAGCTCTTCAAACATGTGAACAATCCTCGAGAGTTTCACTCAGATGAAGAGTTTTGATTTTGGTGAGGATTCTCTGTGCTCACATCTAGAGGTTTCTTCCTGAAGAGGATTTAATTGTGCTTACTATAAACAAAAAAGATCTTCAAGGACATGAACAATCTTCGAGAGTTTTCACTCAGATGAAGAGCTTTGATTTTGGTGAGGATTTGCTGTACTCACATCTCATCTAGAGGCTTCTTCCTGAAGAAGATTTAATTGTGCTTACTATAAACGGAAGTGCTCTTCAAAGAATAGGACAATCCTCGAGAGTTGTCACTTAGATGAAGAGTTTCGAACTTGGTGAGAAATCTCTGTGCTTGCCTCCAGAGCTTTCTTCCTGAAGAACATTTTATTTTACTTTCTGTAAACGAAACGGAAATTACCAGTCCTCGAGAGTTTTCATCGCTGATAAAGATTTCATTGTGCTTGCTTTAAAGAAAAGAGCTCTTCAGCAAATTACCAGTCCACAAGAGTATTCATATAGACGAAGATTGTCTGATAACTGTACACCAAAGAGCTCTTCAAACAGATGAACAGTTCTCAAGGGTTTTCGTCTTGAAAACGTTTTGCAGTGCTTTCTAACAACGAAAGAGCTCTTCGAAGAAATAACCCATCTCCATACTAATTTTCATCTTGATGAAGATTTTCTGACCTTGTTTTAAAGAAAAGCGTTTTCAAAGAAAAAAACAGTCCTTGGCCTGATGAAGTTTTATTGTGCTTGCTACAACGAAAGAGCTCTTCGAAGAAATAACCCATCTCCATACTAATTTTCTTCTTGATGAAGATTTTTTGACCTTGCTTTAAAGAAAAGTGTTTTTCAAAGAAAAGAACAGTCCTTGGCCTGATGAAGTTTTATTGTGCTTGCTACAACGAAAGAGCTCTTCACAGAAATGAGCAATCCACAATTGCTTCAATCAGATGCAGATATTCTCTACTTACTGTAAGTCAAGCAACTTTTCAAAGAAATAACAGATCCTCGACAGATTTCATCATGATGGAGATAGCATTTAAAGTGGTTTATGCTCAAGAACTTTGGTAAGTTGCAATTTATGCACGTATATTTACTTACCCGCTGTTTTTTACAACAAAATCCCACGTGTCCCAAAAAAAGTACTCCCGTTTAAAATTCACCAAAATTCGATTATCAAACCTATCATCAAATTTTCTTTTTGATCTCTTTTGTCAGTGATCCAAATATATTTAAAGAAGATAAAATGCTTCTTTTCAGTACTTAAAGCATGGGTAGTGTGGACACAGTTCGTGTCGATCGTGCCCACAATTCATGGCCTAACTGTGCCTAATGGAATAAATGTACTTCGTTACCTTGCTTGTCTTCATTTCATTGGTATCTTTCCTCTCCTGCTTTGCTTCCTTGCTTCGATCGTTTTCTGTGGGTAATCGTAAAAATTTGGACAAGGCTGATCTGGTTATTTCTTTGTTTTGAAATTCGGCCTTACTCTACTTTTTGTGGTTTTTGAGGAAATCGCTACCATTGTTTGGGTCTTTAAAAAAATCACCGTTATTTTTTGTGGGTCAAAAGAACTGACTTGTTATTTTTTTTGGTCTATGAATCTTCATTATTATTTTTGTGGGTAAAAGTAAAATTTGCTCAAATGAGCATCCTTGTCCGAGATTTTACCGATTACCCCCCTGGAAGACCTTTAAGTCTCTTCATGCTCTAGGCGTTAAAAATGTTAAAGCAATGTTTGGGCTTATTGTATGTTTTGTATTAAAAAACCGTTAAATGAACTCAGGCAGAGGTAGCGACATCGAGAGTTGCCTGTATATAGATGACTTATCGAACGGGCAATTCAAATCCCTTTGACTTTTATATGTTAGGATAGGTTATTTTTATATTTATCGAGTCATTCGAGGCAAGCAGCATAAGAAGTTGTCAAATAGTGCCAAGAGTCAATAAACAGTGGAAGGACGGATGTCTTGTATATAGCTGATTTAATCCCTGGGAAGAAGATAAAACAAGAGTTCACTTATTTTGCTGGGAGCAAATCAGACCCTATCATTTTGATTTTCATATGTTGAGGTAGGTCCTTTGTAATTCATTGAGTCGTACAAAGCAATCGGCATAACAATTTGGAGCCAAGAAACAGCAGAAGAACGGGTAGATGACTTAATGCCTGTGAGCAGAGTCCATAAAAAGGTCCAACCTTCCTCTGGATCCCAATTTCGTCAGTTAAACCTTCTTCATTTCATCAAGTCAAATAACCAGATTTTTCGAACTCCTCGCATTGTTTATAACCGTAAAATTTATAAACCAGTTGCTGTTGCCAAAATAACCCAAACTTTCCTTGGTTTCTTATAAAAATTACTAAACCTTCTTCGAATTTGACATTAACAAGCAAAACCTTCCTCCGGCTCACAGCCGTGGAACCGTGACCCTTCTGGACATTGCCTGTGTGCTAATCAAACCCTTTCATTTTGATTTTCATATGTTGGGGTAGGTTCCTTTGTAAATTTATCGAGTTGTACAATAGAATCACCATAAAAGTTGGCCAATTAGAGCCAAGGAACAACGAAAAGACGAGTTGCTTGTACATAGACGACTTAATGCCATTGGGCAATTGAATCCCTTTCATTTTGATCTTCAAATGGTGGGGTGAGGTCTTCTGTAATTTATCGAGTTGTACAAAACAATCAGCATAAAAGTTGGCTAATTAGAGCCAAGAAACAATGGAAAGACGAATTGCTTGTACGTAGATGATTTAATAACTTTGGGCAAGTAATTCCTTTCATTTTAATCTTCATATGTTGGTGTGAGGTGTTTTGTAGTTTATCAAGTTGTACAAAACAATCAGCATAGAATTTGGCCAATTAGAGCCAAGAAACAGTGAAAGACGAGTTTCTTGTATATAGACGATTTAAAGCCTTTGGGCAAGTGATTCCCTTCATTTTGATCTTCATATGTTGGTGTGAGGTCTTTTGTAGTTTATCAAGTTGTACAAAACAATCAGCATAGAATTTGGCCAATTAGAGCCAAGAAACAATGAAAGACGAGTTCTTGTATATAGACGATTTAAAGCCTTTGGGCAAGTGATTCCCTTCATTTTGATCTTCATATGTTGGTGTGAGGTGTTTTGTAGTTTATCAAGTTGTACAAAACAATCAGCATAGAATTTGGCCAATTAGAGCCAAGAAACAGTGAAAGACGAGTTGCTTGTATATAGACGATTTAAAGCCTTTGGGCAAGTGATTCCCTTCATTTTGATCTTCATATGTTGGTGTGAGGTGTTTTGTAGTTTATCAAGTTGTACAAAACAATCAGCATAGAATTTGGCCAATTAGAGCCAAGAAACAGTGAAAGACGAGTTGCTTGTATATAGACGATTTAAAGCCTTTGGGCAAGTGATTCCCTTCATTTTGATCTTCATATGTTGGTGTGAGGTGTTTTGTAGTTTATCAAGTTGTACAAAACAATCAGCATAGAATTTGGCCAATTAGAGCCAAGAAACAGTGAAAGACGAGTTGCTTGTATATAGACGATTTAAAGCCTTTGGGCAAGTGATTCCCTTCATTTTGATCTTCATATGTTGGTGTGAGGTGTTTTGTAGTTTATCAAGTTGTACAAAACAATCAGCATAGAATTTGGCCAATTAGAGCCAAGAAACAGTGAAAGACGAGTTGCTTGTATATAGACGATTTAAAGCCTTTGGGCAAGTGATTCCCTTCATTTTGATCTTCATATGTTGGTGTGAGGTGTTTTGTAGTTTATCAAGTTGTACAAAACAATCAGCATAGAATTTGGCCAATTAGAGCCAAGAAACAGTGAAAGACGAGTTGCTTGTATATAGACGATTTAAAGCCTTTGGGCAAGTGATTCCCTTCATTTTGATCTTCATATGTTGGTGTGAGGTGTTTTGTAGTTTATCAAGTTGTACAAAACAATCAGCATAGAATTTGGCCAATTAGAGCCAAGAAACAGTGAAAGACGAGTTGCTTGTATATAGACGATTTAAAGCCTTTGGGCAAGTGATTCCCTTCATTTTGATCTTCATATGTTGGTGTGAGGTCTTTTGTAGTTTATCGTGTTGTGTGAAAGTGAAAGTAACTTAGCTGCAACTGATAAACGGATGGCTAAAAATTGAGAAAATATACCGGGTGAGTCAAAAAAAAATTACAACGTTTCAAATCCTGTAGTTTGCTACCTGTTCATCAGATACCTTAAAACTGGTTATCTTCGTGTGGGTAACATGTCAACTTAGATAACAAATTTTTTTTTCATTTAAATCGGTTGTATTGTTCCCCAGTTATGAGCGATTTTACAAAATTGTTCAATCTCCAGAATCATTCAAACAGGCCTAAAATCCTTGATCAAATTTGGTAACAAAACTATTTTGAAAAACGGCCAAAAGAAATTCCCAGGTAGAAAGAATAGTAGGGCTGGCTCTGTATGTAAACAACCGATTGCCTAGGCAATAATATAGCCCTGTTAAGTGGAGCTTAAATGTCGGAAAATTTGATCCAGAAGTCTAGGCCTGTTTTGTACGATTCTGAGACAAAACAATTTTATAAAATCACTTGTAAGTCAAGAAAGATATGACCGATTTGAATCAACTGAATTTATGATCAAAGTTGACATGTTACCCACATAATGATAATTAGTTTAAGGAATCCGATGAATAGCTAGCAAACTACAGTCTTGCAAACGTTCGACCTTTTTTTAGTCATCCGGCACTGAAGTTAAAAAGATGGAGAAGAAATTGTTTCAATGATCATTTCACTTTTTTGGTCACCCAAAGCATTCATATGATGCGGCACTGATAAGAAATGGGTGATCATTCTGAAATTGTTTCTATGACATGTGGAAAATGTTTTTAACATGAGTAGCATTTTCATTGATACTGAATTCGAAGATTTTCTCTGCGCGAAGCGCCGTATCCCAACAGCTGCCAGAGTCTGAATATTTGCATACAAATATTTATAGAATTTTACTCTCTAAAACAGTTTTAAAAACTTCAAATAATGTTTTGGTGTCGGCCGCGCCGCTCTTTACCCACTGTACCCGGTGTGGTCTCCAGCTGACAGCTGAATTTTGCTGCTAACACAGCTTGATCACGAAGAAGAAGCAGGACCGATAAGCTATGTACCATTCATACAGACGGCATGACATCACAGCAGCGTTGAGAACACGACGCCATCTTGTTGTTGGGTAAATCTTCAGAAAATTTCTATACGTTTATATAGCAAATTTGCAAAAAGTTGCATAAAATTGCTCCTCTATTGTACCTCGCGACAGTGAGTAGGGAAAGGATAGGTAGCAATTGTCAGTCAGACATAAACCTGTGAAATAATTGCACGACATGCCGTTTTTAAAAACAAAACAAATTTAGGCCAAGAAAGCTGTGAGAAACTTGCCTTTGCGACGTCAATTTCGTAGGGCTGTCAGTTGCTTATCACTTCTCCAAAGTCAACCTTCCTTTTAGACATTCGCCTGTCTATCTGCTAACATTTTTGAATAACTTGAACAGTTTCCAAGCTTTTTGAATTTATTTATTGCGATAAATAAACGAGACACTCTCAAAATCCCAGTGCGACTCTATACTTTGTAAAGGCTGATTTCCAGTCAGTGGAATTTTCCGAGCGGGTGGATTTTTACACAATCAAAAGTCAGTCAACCTTACATTTCTATTCAATTGCAAAGCGACATTTTCTGTGGTAAACAATAGAATTTCCGCCCGCTCGGAAAATTCCACTGACTGGAAATCAGCCTTTATGGCTTCATTTACCCCAACTCGGATTTTCGAACGCGAATTGGTCAAGTCACGTGGCATGTCGGCTGTATGAATATACGGAGAGAGGAAACTGGCTATCAAATTTGTGCAAAGTATGAAATTCTTGCAAAGTACGAAGTACTTTTCAAAATATTAAATTTCTTGCACGATATGAAACCTATACGCAGATGTTAACTTCGAAAGAAAATATGAAATTCTTGCGTAACAAGAAATTCTTGCATAATATAAAATTCTATAGGCAGCCGTGAATTTCAAATATGTGCAAAATATGAATTTATGCAAAACAACAGCTGCCAAAACGGCTGCTTCTAAAGCAACCGCTTATACTACTTCCGTTGTGATCCTTGTGATAGACCTTTTTGCTTACAGTTGCAAAGTAGTCGAAAGCTCATGGGTGCATCTTAGGGGGTTGTAAGGATTGAAATAATCCCTGCCCTTTTCGACAAAACGAAATGTGCCCTGAATGCAGTCTTATACTTCAAGATAATCCGCAGGCAATAATCTTTTCATTTTCATTTTCATTTTATAATATTTATCCAGGTTTATAAGCTATCAATAAATAATATACTGTTTTACATGCTGACCTGCTAAAAAATCTAACCTAATTACAATATTCTTAAATACACGTAAATTAATCAATAACCAAAAGAAACATAAAAAGAAATTAAAATCAAATGATTTTCTTGAAAATTTCTAGGGAGGCTGACAGTTTGGTTTCTCTATTTAGCTCATTGGAGTCTACCACCACAATGCGAGAAATATTTCTGCCCCGTTGTTGTTTTTAGTAGGGACATTTTAACATTTGTTTCATCATCATCATTACTTTATTTTTACAGTGGGCGAGAATTAATTATAGCTCAAATTTACAGCTAATTTAAGCCTACAAAAAATTTAAACAAATCTGTAGAACGAAGAGTTTAATCTCAGAAGATCGTGGCAACAAGGCTACTCTGCTTTTTACAACACCCCGTTCCTTATCTAAGATCAGTAGATCTTAAAGTTCTATTCGCATCTTCAGAAAGTATTTCAAACAGGTCAGTTAGATATTCTGGAGCCGAATTATTTAGGGATTTATAGACCATCACTGCGTCTCTTTTCTTATAAGGTCTTTAACCGATGGCCAGTCTGGACTCCGGAGTAAAGGAGAACGCGAAGCATCGTATCTGCTATTAGTCACGATACGATCCTCGCAGCCCTGTTCTGTATTTTCTGCAAGCTGTTGAGTCTATTTTCGGAAGAGGCACCCCAGACGGATCAGCAGTAGCTCAAATGTGGCTCGACAAGGCTTCTGTAGATCTTAGCTAGAATATCAGATGTCAAAATATTTCTTTGCGTGTTTGAATCTTCTCGAAAATTTCTTTGCGTGATTGTATCTACCTTTTATATGGCACTTTTATGCGTACTACAGCATAGGTTCCAAATCTTAAAATTGGCGTAAAAAGGTCGATGTAAAATTTCGTGACCTATTTCTTTGATTTAGATGGCTTGAAAGAAGCTTTAGCTACTTTGCTACAACTCTACCGTTCGACTTCCTGAAATCTGCAACATTTTTCGAAATTACAGCGTATTTTATATTTAAACTGATTTGAGGATGTGACGTCATCAAATTTCTAAATCATAAACCATGAGAGTGAAAGACTTTTGCTTGATACCATATTGTAGACATTCATATAATTTTTTCTTGAAAATTATTCTATGTTTCCTCGAAAAGTTTAGAAATTGCTATGGTTTTAAGTTTTTTTCAAATTTTTCCTTGAATTCTTAAAAAAGAAGAAAAACATTATAATTCTGAAAATATTGAATATTTCTCAAAAGTCCAATGGTAAAATTATAGCAAAGTAGCTAAAATTTCTTCCAAGTCATTCCATTCCAAGAAATAGGTCACAGAATTTTACACCGACAGTTTTAAAGATTTGGAAGCTATCCGCGTACTACAGAGTTTAAAAGAAAACCCGAAAAACCCAAACCAATTTGTTAGTTGTTAGCCACAATTCCTTTTGATTTCTCTAAAACTTGAATATGAGACAAGCACCATATTATACATTTCTTTTATACTGCCCAATTTTAATTATTGCCCACTGATCTGGATGTTCTGTGGGAACACATCGAACGACGATATCAATTTGAAGTTTTCACTTTTTCGACTTTCTTGCGCCATAAATCAGCAACCACTTGTGCGATTGGCTAAAACAAGGTCTCAAATTCTAAGTTGAAGTGTATCCAATGTAACTATATCAACAACGGGACAACAGAAGTTACAGCTCCTCCACAGCAACCACACAAATGGGGCACAACTTTTTTGGGACACCCTGTAGTCTGTGAAACGAAGGATATATCAAATCTGAAAACAAAAGCTGATACTGTATTATAAGGCAAAACTCTGCTTCAAGGATACACCAAAGCGCCATAATGTAGCAACGATATATCACGATATATCACGAACGAAATACAAAAGAAGAAAAATACTCGATGTATCATCCGAAAATCTAATTTTTAATTCAAAGTTTCCTAACGCCAGTGGTAATACCTCATTATTTGCTTCGAATTTCGAATGTGTGCATACACAATGCCTACTGTAGCAGAAATTGCTGATTCTTGTATCATGGCAGTTGACCAGGGTACCCGGGTTACCCTAGCTGCAAAATTTGGCTTGTAATAGCGAGCCAAAGTTGACCCTTTTCCAGGGTACCCTTCCACCTTATAATGAGGTCCTAAATTTGATGTTTTTCAAGAAAAACTGCAATATCTCTCAGACTACATGACTGGACCTCATTCATGTTTACGTTGCTAAAAGGCAGCTGTCTTTGATCTTCTCTCTGTCATGGGGATACAACAGCTAAGCTTCTCAAAGGATGTTCCATATTCAAGCCGTAAATCATCTTGTGTAGCTTGCATATTATCCAAAATTTAGCATTTGGCAGCAAAATGGCGGTAAAATGAGGCTAAAATCGACATAGTTAAAAACTGGCCCGGGCCAAATTTAAAATATACTCTATTGTATTTGATAACTTAGGCACACGCCGTTTCATTGTGTAGCTGAAAAACAACGCGTGTGTAAGCGTTTTATGGCCTATCTATAGCGGCTACTCAATATAGCTATGTCTGGGCCTATATATATCATATCATATCAAAATTATTTAAACACAAAATCCCTTCAGCTGAATTAAATACAAATCAAAGTTATGATACAGTAATTACAGTATAATATTTACAAAAAGAAAAGAAAGTTCAAAACTGTTCTAGGGGCCTATTTGCTGCTCTTCCAGGGAGTCGTGTTTCAAGTTTGCTTCAGCTCTTAAGGTGAGTTTTTAGATTTTTTTTAACTGTGGCAAGGATGGCAGCTCCCTGATGGTAATAGGGATGCTGTTCCATGCAGTAAGAGCTGAATAATGAAAGCCTTTTTTCACATATTCAAGGTTGTATCTTGGAGTTTGGATATTCCTGCAGTTTCTCGTACTATAGTTTGAATGCAGGGATATCTGGGGGAATTTATCCCAAAGGCTCTCTGGACACATCCTGCTCATAATCTTATAGGTCATGGCTGATCGATCAAATTTAATTAGTTGTTCTACATCGAGCCAATTGTAAGACCAATTATCTTTAATCCTAGCCCTCTCAATTATGGTTCGGGCTCGGTCCTGTAGATTTTGCAGGATTTTTATTTTAGAACTAGGAATGCTTCCCCAGATAACATTTGCATACCGCAAATGACTTTCTATGAGGGCCCGGTATACATTATCTAGTTGTTTTTGTGGCACAAGGTTTTTCAGTTTCTTAAGAGATGAAAGACCTCCACGAACCTTCCCCTATTCCCTGTACGTGTGTTCGTGAAACAAAATATCCAGGTTCCCGAGAACACAAAGCGACTTTCTTTTCAGAATATAGATTTCACACCTCTCAGTGAAATCGACGGAATCAAAATAAACAGAGATAGCAAACATTACGGTACACTGAGCAGAAGTTCGCTCCAGCAGTTGCCATCTTTCGTCAACCACATGAGCAATCCTCTTTCAAATTGGCGCGCTGCTCTTAAATTTTGAAAAGCGCGCGCAACAACACAACCCCCAATCAAATTTTAGGAGTGTCCGGACACGCTTCTATACATGGAAGTAGCTTGGTAACAAGCCTTGGTATACGAGGAAATGATAAGAAACAGCGCATGACTGACCCATCTCTCCTTTCCTCGGATTTTGTCTCCAGCCTCGCTTTCGCTTAGTTTGAGATTCGAAAATAATGGCGGATTGCATTGCCAACGGTTTCGTTTGGCTGAATTTAAACTCGCGAAAACAACGGATTTAAATTGAAGGAAACTCTGAATTAAAAATTAGATTTTCGGATGATACATTGAGTATTTTTCTTCTTTTGTATTTCGTTTGTGATATATCAAGCGCGAAGCGCGTGGCAGAGTGACGTGACTTAGAACCATTATCCACACTTGAGTAGCATAATGGCTCTAGGTCACGTCACTCTGCCACGAGCTTCACCTCGATGTATCACGAACGAAATACAAAAGAAGAAAAATAGTCGATGTATCATCCAAAAATCCAATCTTTAATTCAGAGTTTCCTAAAGCCCGTGGTATTACATGTAACTAAAAGGCATTGTTGATGTATAACAACAAAGTAATGAAGATATATTTAGTAGCCTTGAGTCGACTCGGCCAGGCGAGTTATCCCTAGTCAGAGTGATAACAAGGAAAATAGTTGACTTGGCTGCTATTGGGTGACCCTACCTATTAGTCTGGGTGACCCAGGGTCACCCGGGTCTACTTGTAGTAATATCAGCAAACAATACAAGAAATTACCGAGCTCTTCGTTAACCCTAATGCTAGGGCAACCCTTCGCCTAGGGTAATACCGATTTTGCCTCTGCTCTTCTTTTGTTCTATGTGGACAATCTCAGGCCATGTCCACACGTATCCGGATATTTTTGAAAACGCATCTTTTTTTATCCGTATTAAAAAAAGATCCGCATCCACACGAGGAGCGTTTTCAAAAATTTCATCGTCCACACGAAAACGCTGTGATATTCGAAAACGACCAATGTCGGCCATGAGCATGCGTAGATTAACAAAATGCCCCCAAAAATCTTCGCGCATGCTTCGAAAAGTGGCGCCATCTCCTTAGCCACAACAACAACTGATGAGGTTTGTTTATTGAAATTACTTTGGCCTTGCTTTGAAGTCAAGAAGTCCAAATTTGAACTAGATAGATGCCCTATCATGTCGAAAACGGTGAGTAAAATGAAGAAGTCAGATGAAAAAGGTAAAGGCGAATTTTTCGTGTGGACGGACGATGACGTTGAACTGCTGCTGAACGTCGTTAAGGAATATAAAGTTGAGAAGGCAATGGAGATATGGTGGCTTATATCGCCTTTGAGAAAGCTGTGGTAGGCTAGTATTAAGCATAGAACGTAGCAAATTCTCACGCCTTCTTGTGACTGCGGTGCGGATATTAAACAGGACAATATGCAGCTCTAAACAGGCAATCAAACTTGGCAATAAAGTCAACAGCATTGCAGCAAAATCGTCCGCCATATTGGATGAAATGTGGAGTCGAGGCCGTGACATCAGCGTTTTCGGAAAGCTCCGTTTTCACCCGTCCACACGACAGCAGGAAAACGGCGTTTTCAAAAATATCCACTCTGGAGGGCGTTTTCGAAAAGCTTCGTTTTCAATGACCGAAAACGCCGTCTTCGTGTGGACGGGAACCCAAAACGGATAAAAAAAGATTCGTTTTCAAAAATATCCGGATACGTGTGGACGTGGCCTCATTGGAGGCAACTGGTCTTTTTACTGACTTTGACATAAATGAGACATTGAACCAGTTGTGAAACTTTTGAAATCTACAATCTTGTGAAGAACTTTGCTTGGTAAGCTGATCTTCTGTAATGTTTTATTACTCTCAGCAATAATTGTTCTGCTTCTCATATCTGGAAGATCTCATTGGAGGCACTCACCCTTATTACTCCAATTTTGTTCTATCTGGATGATCTGACTAGAAGCAACTGGTCTTGTCATTGACTTGACTGGAGGCAACTGCCCTAGGCTGATCTTCTATGATGTTTTGTTACTCTCCGCAGTAAGTCTCTTTCTCGTATCTGGACGATCTCATTGGAGGCAACTGGTCTTTTTATTGATTTAGACATGAATTGGACAAAAGAGAAGCTAAACGACCATTTGTGAAACTTCAACATCTATACAATCTAATAGACAGTTTTAAGATAATATTTGTTATATGTGGACAATTTCATCCGAGGCAATTGCTCTTTCTATTTATTTAGACTTGAATGGGTCATAAAAGTAACAAACATTTGAAACAAGTTCTGAAACTTCAACATCTACAATCTTACGAAGGGTCTTATTTGTAGATGGTTATATTGTTGTGCTATGGTCACCATTCCTCTTAAGTCGCAAGCAAGCAAGCAACATCTATTTGTTAACGCAATCTGTTGTTATAGGCAGTTATACATCTGATGTGGGCCTGCGGCACTAAGGCTTGTACCCTCAGAGTTACCTCTGAGTATTCATTTACCGACCCCGAAAGGATGGACAGGTGAGTTTGCTGTTGGCTTGTGGTTTGTGGTTTGTGGTTCCAACGATGGGATTCGAACCCACGCAGGTAGACCCCACAAGATTCGAAACACTGCCCCTTAACCACTTGGCCACACCACCGTCTTGGATCCTCTCATATATTGATGATGCCTTTGTGAGAAATTACTGTCCTCCCTAGTAAAACAATCCTTTTGGGTATCGCTAAAAACTTCAGACTTAAACTGAATTCAAATTTGATTTGTCTCATATCAAATTATTAAATTGTTTAACGCAGATTGCAACTCATAAATTCAGCCCAAGAAAAGACTTGATACGTTTTTTAAATATCACTATAACTCAATTAATTACTGAGCTTCATACCCTTGTATGACTTTGTCAATGATGAAAATAATTGTAGAGCTGATGAGCGCCTTATTCATGCAGGAGAGCTATTATGCATCACAGCTCAGAATAGTCCACATTTTTTCAACCAAAGTATAAATTGAACGTCCACTCGACGAGGATTGGTTTTCGTGCTTTCTGTAAGAATCGCCTTTTACATGACATTTGGGCTTCAGGGGAGACATCTGCTAATATGCGAAATGAAAGGGCTGTGTTTGGGTAGCAAATCTCCTTTCCTTAGGATGCCTTGCAATGTTTGTAATATCGGTTGCTTCGAAAAGACATATTTCGAAGTAATGCCAAACTTTATCAGCTTTAAGCTCCTGCTAAGGTATGCAATATTGTTGCAATAAACTTTATCCTTTAATTGTTAGAGAAAAACGTTTCTCAATTTGTAGCTAAATAAAAATTGATGATTTTTCAAACGTGCAGCACTTTTTTGGCTACCCTTTATGAAGCTTACAAATCATTGATACGGTCAGATTTCAAATCTAGGTTTGCCGTCTACAAGCCTGCAGAAAATTGTGCTTATTGCACGATGGCTGCAGATTTTTTTAGTCTGCAGAGGTTCAAACATGCTCAAAATTATCTTGACTCATCTAGTCATACATAACAAAAGATCTCAAAATTCTTAATCAGAAATGTCAGTTATTCCCAATTCTTAATTAAAATCATAGCAGGGTTTTCGTGGCCTAGTTGTTTTCAAAAGGCTGCACGCTGTGTTTTATGCCACGCAAATCCATGCAAGGCACACGCAATGAATGATTTGGAGTGTGCGGCGTAACAATGCGTCGGTCAGTGGTCAGTGACATATGTTCTTTTGTAACTTAGCAACCATATGCTTGTAAATCTACTGCCTTTTGAAGAAAATTTGCAAATTTTGGACAATGACCAAAATTTGGTTATGTTGCTTTCTTTCGTTTATTCATCAAAAAAATCTAGATACGTTCGAAAGCCGGTAGCTCTCAAACCATTCATCGGATTTTTATAAACTGACGATCCTCGTTTAGCTAACATATCAACTTTGATGAGAAAATTTAGTTTGTCAAAATTGGTCGTATCGTTCTCATATTACAATCGATTTTATAAAAATGCTTTTCTCAAAATCCTTCAAAACAGGTAAAACAAAACAAACAAAGCTGCAAAAGACAGCCCGAAACCGCCCCGAAACCAGGAAGGGTAACTCTATACTACGTCCTTTTCCTTTGGAATCGAAACTATAGCTTTCCTTGGAAATAGAATGTGGCAGCTGCTAAGAGTATGTAAGATACTAGGCCTTAAATAGCTGTAATTTTAGCTATTGTTTTGCTTTCGCCTACTGTAAGTAAACAAATGATGATGATGATGATGATGATGATGATGATGATGATGATGATGATGATGATGATGATGATGATGATGATGATGATGATGATGATGATGATGATGATGATGATATAGTTATGCACGCGAAAAAGGATCGATCTAAACGGATCTAAACAACAAGGGTAGATTTTGTATCAGTTTCTTTTGACTAGGATGCCCACTCAAAGCAATTAGCGATTGCAGACAAAGAAGATTCTCTCAAAACAAATGCTGTCCATGCTCTCAGTAAATCAAAACAAACAAAGCCGCAAAAAATGCCCTGATACCAGTATAGCTAACTATCTCGTTCTGGATGCGAAAAGTGGTTATTAAAGGAGGCTGCGGATACATATCGAACGAAGAAGGTAGATCTAGCGGGGATGGCTCAGTGGTAGCGCGCTTGAATACCAGGTTGGTAGTTCGAGTCCCTGCCCTGTCCAACCTGCTACGTAGAATTAGGAGGAGAGTCGCCAACTCTCTGTAATTCCAGGCTGAAGGAATCACGAGGTGTGGTGACATCGAGAGTAAGGACCAGGGCATTGATTTGATAAGCTTGGCTTCTCATTGTCCTAAAAATTACCTTCGGATGCTAGGTAGAATATGGAAGAAAAAATTCCAAATATCTGCCTCACGTACTTCATATACCTAATTCAGAAGCTTAACAACAGGGATTACATTCCTTTAATGCTCTGAAATACGCGAGGCAGTGTGTTCAGAGATATCTTTCCTCTTTCAATATATACACCCACAAAGTGAAGTCTCTGCATGCTTCAACGTAAACGTACATGTCCAGTGCTAATGTGCATCAGCTAATAAGATATACTGATTAAATTCCCCTAATTATTATTACGGGATCAGTCAGTCATTAAATCTAATAAAAAGTTGCCTAGAAATGGATCTTTGAGCGATTGAGATGCATCAGACCAATCAGACAATACAACTGTAATAAGATGAACGTGCATTAGCCACGATAGAATTGTTCTTTTTTTCAGACGAGCATTTGTTGAAGGGATTTCAGAGTCTATAATCTTTGCCACAGTTTACCGTAGATCCTTGACAAAACCAACAGAACTGACTATCAGAACTAGTTGTCCCAAAGATGCTTGTTTATAGTTTTGAAGCCCTTTGATAAGAGTTGGATAAATCCATCTTTTTCGCACAGGCAAAAAACTTGCAGGCGGCAGCAGGGGTGGCACCAGAAGTCTTCCGACAAAGGGACTGAAACTTCCAACAGGGGGCCTAAAATGACTAAAAAATACAGTTTTCTGACGTCATTTTGCCAAATTCCCGCCGAAAATAACCCAAATTTTTCTCCGAAGGGGGGCTAGATGCTTCCGATGGGGGGGGGTTGTAGCTCCCTAGCCCTCCCCTAGCGCCACCCCTGACTGTGAAGAATTGCAAGAATGTTGTATCCCTCTTTAGGCTCTTAGAAGGGATGGAAATGAGAACTTTTGAGTTCAATGCAACTCTGTGTGCATGGATACATCGATACAGCAGGCCAGAAAGCAAACTTTCTAAAGCAACCTTCTGAGATCGGCATTTAGACCGGATTGTTTCAGACAGGCAAAGGGAAGTAAAACATTTTCCAACTTGCCACATAGATTGATTAAGTGATGTATGATCGCCACTAAAAATGTACATCATTGCCTTTAAAATGGACTAAACTGTACTTTCTCAAAACAGAAGTTGAAGTATACATGACGATAACGTCGAGAAAACACAAACCTACTAGCGTCATATCTTTTCAGATTTAGGGAAAATTTTGTCTTAGCTGTCTGAGTATACGTTGATTATATAGGATGGTCTATATTTGCTGTCATGGGTTTCTTGATAAGTAATTTTTCAAGCCTTTTATCTCCTTGATATCAAAGAGATAGCGTTCAGATTGTTGAAAGGACTTTTCTTCAATCAAGCCTTGTTTCTTCCCAAAGCTCTCCACCCGTCACAGATATCTATATATTGGGTTATTTATATTGTGACGTACGACATTTATCGGTCCGTTGTGTTAGGGTTGCAAATTTTACAGCTATTTTCTCTGTTTTTAGGTATGAAAAAAATTGATCATTTTTGTTGCCCGTTCTTCTTTTACTATGGGGCTGATTATATGAGAGTTTTTAGCCCGTTTATAACATTAACCGGGCTGAAATTTGGATCGATTATATGGTGGTTTCAACCAAGGCTGAAATCCATATTTTGCACCTGAAATCATTTCAAAATCATTTTAAAATTACATGCTCCAGAAATTACAGCCCGGTTAAAAATTATGATTTGCGATTATATGGAATTTTTCAACCTGTTTGGTCGAGCTGAAATTCCTAGCCCGTTTGTTTTATCATCAGATCATGTAATCGCAACTTTGTTTTTACAACACTTTGACCGTAACACAACAGAAACCAGTACTCGGGAACTTCGGAACACCGAAACCGATCTATGTGTCCCGTTTCTACGAACAACATGTGGCCAAAAATGCTTTTCTTTTAGAGGGGCGAAATTGTGGAATGGCCTGGACGCAAAATCAAAATTATCCAAAACCTTCAAACAATTTAAATCCTGTCTTGAAGACTCTAGAACATGAAGGAACCCATGTAGATCCTTGCTACTATTTTGAACTACTTTTACTTTGTATTTAACTAATTTTATTGTGTGTTTTTGAATTGTAAGTTAGGTTTTTATCTTTTTCTTTCCACAGGGCAGTTTGGAAAACAATGTATATATTTGATAACTTTACCCTGTTTAAATAAATAAAAATGAATGAAATGAAATGAACACCAGGCTGACTTTTCAGCCCGGCTAAAGTTACAAACGGGCTGAAAACTCTCATATAATCAGGCCCTATGTGTACACACCTGCAAGAGTGACAAAATTGTCACTTCTTCCCGTTTTGGGCTCTTTTTTTTAATTAGAATTTTTGCTATAACCTTTTCACACTTATTATTACAGTTGAAATCGAGTTTTGCATTCCAGTCGCTTTCACCCCTTGAAACTTTTGACACTGAATTTGAAGAAGATTACAAAGTTTTTATCAACTTTCCCAAAACATTGTAGTCTGGTAGCAAATACATTTCCAGAATCGCTTTAAGAAGCGAAACCGGATTATGAAACCAGTGTTGGGGATTTTTCGTTACACACCGTTCAAAGTAGAAAATGTCGAGACGAGAGGCAAAACTCACATTACTAAAAGTCTTTAAAATCTCGTGCACCTTTGATAAAGATCTTTTGTTTTTGCGAAAAATCCTAGAACAAAATCTTTAAAACCCTTTTGTTTTCATAAAAATCTCTGCCGCTTTTTGAGAGAATGACTTGTATTATCTTTGCTTGTACTTCGACGCAGGCACGGATCCAGAGGGGGGGCCGGGGGGGCCATGGCCCCCCCAAAGGCTAAGAGTTCTCTTCAAAACCATTTGTCTTTTTAATGAATAAACGGATACGTCTCAAACTTCCACTTCCAAACTTGGCCATGACACAACTACAAGTCTAACAAGCTTACAAACTAATGTACAATCGACCAAAACGTCTGAAAGAGATACAAAACGGAACGAAAATCTCAATGCGTAGAGATCGAGATTGAAGATCACTTACTAATATCCGAGTCTGTGATAGCGAACTTAGCTCTTGAAGATAATTTATAACAGATTTCGCTCTGTTAATGATGGTAAAAACTTATGTCTTCTGTTGTGACAGTTACAAAGTGTCAGTCAAAGCGTTTTAACCAAGGAGAACACGGTTTAGAATACTGGTTAAACTTGCAAAAAGTAACTACTGAGTCATGAGAGCTTTAATAAATTAATGGTGACTCCAGTTTGGGAACCAGGGAACTTACTGTTAGAAATTTCATATAAATTTCAAATGCTTTTGGATTTTACAAGGTGTTCCAAAAAATTGCTCTACACTTGATTAAATATTACAAAAATAACCATATAATGAACGGGCTTCAAACACTGTCCCTAAGAACCTTAAATTTATTTTAGACACTACAATCTTGCAAATCCGCAAAATATTCACGGAGTTATGAGTTTTTGAAGTTCAAGTTTGTGCAAAAGCTGTAGCTAAGGTAGCTAAGGCTTCTCGACAGCATTTATAATGAAAGTAGTATATGAGGCAATTATTTGTTTCGTTTCTAGTTTATTTCAGCGCAAACTTAATTGAGATTTGGAAAGGATTGTTGATAGCGTAACGTTTTCTAAAATCAATGCTTTGAGGAATTCTGTTGAGCAAAGTTTGAAAATGACTGTCTCTCGTCAGTTAAGTTTTGATTCGATGTTTTTTGGATACTTGCATTTATCAGCGAATTTTGACAATATTGTTTCAACAAGAGGTAAAACATTGGATAACCTTCTTTTACCTCCATTTTAGAGCTTCTTGCATATCAAGTCATTTAGGGGTATCTGGTTTCAGCTGTCGCACAAATATGATCTTTAAAAGCTCGTAGGTCTTAGGGACAGGCTTAGGTCACCAAGGAGCAAGTGCATTTGATCATTATTTTTCAATATTTAATCAAACGTGGAACAATTTTATTGCGCACCCTGTATAACTTGTTTTTGTGGTAAATTTGGTACTTTTAAGGTGGTGGAGCTTTCTTCAGCCATAAAATTTCTCTAGCTGATGCTTGTGACTATTATTTTATGGTCCCTCATTTTCCCAATTGATGGCCCTTTAGATTTGCACAAAAAATGCAAGTTGTATTTCTGGAAAAGTAAGTATTAAATGATGAACAAAACGATCTAAAATAAAGCAGCAAGGGCGTTGCCCACGTTTTCCGAGGGTTTGAAGGGCGTGGTCACGAAAATGTTTCCTGGGGGCTTCGCCCCCAGACCCCCATTTTTCTTCAAATGGCCCTCCCCAAACTCTAATGCTGGATCCGCCCCTGCTTCGACGTCTGATAAAGCATCAGAGGAAATTCTCAGAATTTTGAACGGTGTCCGTCGAAAAGGCTTTGAGTATGTATGATTTTTCATGGCTGCGCTTTTGGTCGCCTAAAGATAAAAGGACCGAAAAGATAGATTTTGAACAGATCTTCAGCGCTAGGGGGGCGCTAGGGCCCCGCCAGGGACAAGGCCGCATGGTAGCCGCCGAGAATCCTGCGATTTACAAGTATTGAAGGAATTTATTGAACAAAACGGTGTTATTTGTTATTCATCTTTTCATACCTCAAAACAATTAAAAACGTTCGCCGTCATGCCTGTGCATTTGCATCGTGAAAGAACTGATTTTTGGAAGTTTTATATAAATGTCATATAAGCCAAGGCGTTCCACTCGATCTTTCAGTTTTTCCAAAATGAAAGCGCTTCTGGCTTTTCGGGTTGGAGAACTTCAGTTTTATTGTATTGAAAATAATTTTAAAACGGAGCAGAATTCTAGCTAAAAGTACCTGTTAGTGAAATACGGAAGCACTACTGAATTTAGCACTTTCTCAAAGAATTTTTTTCTCGATATGTCGCGAATTCTATTTTGTATCTTTTTAAAATCTGGTAGAATTTCTGTTAGAACTTATGTTTTACAGGGATGAAATTGGTAGGGTCTATAACAGGGGTAAAAATGTGAACAAATTTCGTAGAAATCATGATTTGCAGATTCTCTCTAGCTACAACTCTTTGAACGAGACCCTCCTTGTCTTGATGTTGCTAATGTTGACTTGCCAGTTTACGATCCGCTGTTTTTCTACCATTGCCACTACCCATATTACCCCTGCGAACCCTAAGCTGGGTAAAATTAGGAAATACTTTATTGAGGGAGGGGTGAGATGCAGTTAGATTTTGTGTTCCGATGACAAAAAAGCATTTCCTTGTAGCAAAAAGGGCGTTTCCTTTTGGTAAAATGGGCGTTCGCCTCCTCGTCCCTATTTTCCTTTGTTCCCTGGTTTCTTCCAGTGTCTGGCGGCTGGCGCCGCCACTTCTCAGTTCTCACTATGTGTACAGGGCCTCCGACGACGGGGAGGGGGGGGGGGTGGGGGGCCATGGCCCCCCACTTTGTTGCAAAATATGCCTTTCCAAAAATTGTTAAAAATAGGAACACAAAGTTTGCAAAGTTTGGCCCCCCCCCACTTTTCTGGTCCCGTCGGAGGCCCTGGTGTTAGCAGCAAGCCGGCCAGAGGCGAGATCTGAAGGAATGTCGATTTTGAACTGCGGCAGAGATTTCCACAATGATACTAAATATACAAACAATGATAGGAAGATAAGTTTAAACAAATCAAATTTACACCAAACCCGAAGCATGAAAAATAACATGATAGCGTTCACCGCATTGGAAACCATGACACATAAGGATTATTGAAACGTGACGCAGAAGACAACTCTCTTGCGTAGCATTGTATTCCTTGTGTCGTGATGATCAAAGCCTATAAAACAAAAGATAACTTCTTTTATTCCCAAATACAACAGTCCTTTATCTGTGGCTTAACGCCTTTTGAAGTTTTACAAATTTAATTGAAAGCAATCGAGAAAGAGAATTGTAGCTTAAATGTTTTTCAAGCTGACCATGCGCTATTGTTTAGCCAATCTTCTTCTTGGAACGAGCAACGAACACAGAAAAAACACATGTGCAAAGCTAACAGGCGACGAGCTTTTAGTAATCGTCGTCGAAGACAGAAGATCATTCCGTCGGTAGATATTTTTCAGATGCTGCCTCAGAACTTTTAAAAGCTTATTCCTCGATGTAACTAAGACGTACGTAGCTTGAATACTTATTTGTTTCTTTGCAATCCCGTTTGCAGATGTTGAACTCGCACCCTGCTGAGCTCCGTAAAAGGTCAAAGAATCGTATATAAAAGACAAAGGAGCAGCCAGGCTGACAGCTAGCGTATACTCAGGTCTAGAGCACTCGTCAGGAACAGGTTGTAGCGAACGAGTCAATTTTCCCAAGCAGATAACAACCCAACAACGATGTTTCAAGTTTGAAAATCACTTTTTCAAGATCACAGAAGGATACAACAAGACACAATTTTTGCTGTATTGAAAAATTCTGAAGTTTCAAATAAATTATTCGCTCAGCGGAAATTTATTCAGGAAATCGGTAAGAAATGACAAAAAACGTTTGCGCTGCCTGTTCTCTGCCAATAATGGACCAATACCTCTCGAAGGTACTGAACAAGACATGGCACAATGATTGTGTACAATGCAGCGAATGCAGGAAGACAATGGCTGGAAAATGTTTCTCCAAAAATAATCAGATATACTGCAAGACAGACTTCGACAGGTATGAAAGCGTTTTTATTTGCTTTGACATTTTCTTATTTATTTTGCTCAACAGGTGAAAGATTTTCAAGAATTCGCAAACAATCAGTTCTTAAAATATATGACTTTTCAGTTCGCCAATTGCACTTGAAATGTTAGCGCGAAAGTGAAGATGCGTCATGCAGAAATCGATCGCCGATTTTTGTTCACTTCAAATACTCATTTTACATCACTGTACAGGCCTTAGGTACTTAACAATTTTTGCCTGAGAATTCTTATTAAAATGTCTTGCAGTCGTTCGTACGTTTTACGAATTTTTATCTGCATTTTGAGAATTTTTAAGAATTCATCGAGAGTTCTTTGGTGTTAATATACACAAGGCCTGTATTGTAGCTCTGGAAAATAAGCGGTTGAATCGCATGCGGAATATTAGTGCTTGCTTTGCCTAGCATTATCTCACTTTTTTCAAAGTTCCTATACTTACCTATAACAATCTGGAAAGATTACAGAGGTTGCTTGTGCTTAAACCAGCACCCCCTTGTGTCACCATTAAATCTGTCTCTCTGTCGCCTGTTTGAACTCAAGGGAAACATTTTCCGTTGCCTTTCATTTTTTCTCAGCATTAATTATCATGATGCATCTCCCGAGAGACAAGGAAAGGGAGTAACGTTGATAAAGAGGCAACCGTGTTTTTTTCAACATTCTGTCTCAAGATTCTTATCAATGAAAAATTTTTACAGAAAGACAGTGGCAGTGGATATTTAACTAATGTTCGGCAAAATTACAAATTAGCAGTACCCGAGGGATAGAGCTGTAACACTCCCTCAACCGTCGTACGAGATTTCTAGGGGAACTAAAATATTTCTACAGGATATCAGTACTCAGTAGGTTATTGAGAGAACAAAAGGATTTCTTCAGGATATCAGTACTTTATCGAAAGAGCAAAGGAATTTCCGTTGAAAACGTACGAGATTCTATGAAGTGATTGCCTCTATGCAGTTGTGTAGCCATCTGCGCTCGAGATCGAAGTATGGAGAGCGTGGCTAAAGCAGTAACAGGTTTCCAGAATTTTCCCCTTTTCTCAGAGAGGGAGCTATGTTTGCAAATTTTCCCGACCGTGATGTTTAGAGAATCTTACTAAAAATGTTAACACCCCAAGGCAAAGCACAAAAAGCTTGATTGCATAGCGAAAGTACAAAAGTATCACAGCCTTGTGTTTAGTCCTTATTTTTCTGCTTTTAGTCAGCCTTTAGGATGTCGAACCTACGTATTCGCATTCACATCGGCACTCGGCACTTAAATATGCAATTCATCATCCGTTAGGCAACTTTCTCTGGTAGCGGTTAGTGTGTAAATCTAATTAAAAAATCCTTAGCATTTCATGCAGACATGCATTTCCCCGGTTTTCACAGTGCCCAAGATATTATCATCTAATGGAATGCATCTACGTATCGGGAATTACAGCGGCACACAAATTTGTAAGTCACAATACATCGGTCGTTGATGAGCGATGCTATTCGGTGGTGCTTAGTATATATATATCTAATATCAAAATAATGTTTTGGGCATTTCATGTAGGTAGACAAGCATCTTTCTCTCCGGTTTTGCAATGCCTAATATATTACCATGTAAAAGAAGCAAAACAATCATGTGCTAATGCCTGTGTGCAGTAAGCTTTGGGAATACAAATTGTGGCAGCACACACATACTAAAATGTGCTTTACCCATCTGCTTGAATAAGTCAAATACATTCTTTATGAGTTGTCTTTTTTTTGGCATATTGTCTNAACATTTTCCGTTGCCTTTCATTTTTTCTCAGCATTAATTATCATGATGCATCTTCCGAGAGACAAGGAAAGGGAGTAACGTTGATAAAGAGGCAACCGTGTTTTCTTCAACATTCTGTCTCAAGATTCTTATCAATGAAAAATTTTTACAGAAAGACAGTGGCAGTGGATATTTAACTAATGTTCGGCAAAATTGCAAATTAGCAGTACCCGAGGGATAGAGCTGTAACACTCCCTCAACCGTCGTACGAGATTTCTAGGGGAACTAAAATATTTCTACAGGATATCAGTAGGTTATTGAGAGAACAAAAGGATTTCTTCAGGATATCAGTACTTTATCGAAAGAGCAAAGGAATTTCCGTTGAAAACTTACGAGATTCTATGAACTGATTGCCTATATGCAGTTGTGTAGCCATCTGCGCTCGAGATCGAAATATGGAGAGCGTGGCTAAAGCAGTAACAGGTTTCCAGAATTTTTCTCTTTTCCCAGAGAGGGAGCTATGTTTGCAAATTTTCCCGACCGTGATGTTTAGAGAATCTTACTAAAAATTTTAACACCCCAAGGCAAAGCACGAAAAGCTTGATTGCATAGCGAAAGTACAAAAGTATCACAGTCCTGTGTTGAATCCTTATTTTTCTGCTTTTAGTCAGCCTTTAGGATGTTGAACCTACGTATTCGCATTCACATCGACACTCGGCACATAAATTTGAAAATTAATCATTCTTTAGGCAAATTTCTCTGGTAGCGGTTAGTGTGTAAATCTAATTAAAAAATCCTTAGCATTTCATGCAGACATGCATTTCCCCGGTTTTCACAGCCCAAGATATTATCATCTAATGGAATGCATCTACGTATCGGGAATTACAGCGGCACACAAATTTGTAAGTCACAATACATCAGTCGTTGATGAGCGATGCTATTCGGTGGTGCTTAGTTTATATATATATATCTAATATCAAAATAATGTTTTGGGCATTTCATGTAGGTAGACAAGCATCATTCTCTCCTGTTTGACAATGCCTAATATATTACCATGTAAAAGAAACAAAGGGATCATGTGCTAATGCCTAAGCTTTGGGAATCCAAATCGTGGCAGCACACACATACGAAAATGTGCTTTATCCATCTGCTTGAATAAGTCAAATACATTCTTTATGAGTTGTCTTTTTTTTGTATATCGTTTGGTCGAAGGACCCACAAGGAGTCTATTACCGAAGCTCACCAGGCCACCCATCCCACAAGGACTTTAGAGAAGCATGTAGAACTTTGTAAGATTTATCTACTAAACTTCAAAAGAATTTTTGGGCAAATTATGGGAACCAAACCAATGACCATCAGTTAAAAGAGTTTAAAAGACTTCAAAGCATACTGCTTGTTGCATCTGCAGGGTTGCGTGGGCATGATCAACTTTCAACTGAGATTAATGCAGTTAAAAAACTTGACTCGAAATGTTTACCATGGTAACAAGAAAGTGTTTGTGCATATTTACATATTTGACCTCGAGCAACTTTCGCGAAATCCCTTGCGATGTACGTTCAGAGTAAGAAAATTGTATCTTTTGAGCGATCATAAAAACTGATCGAATTGATCAGACGATGTGACTTTATCTAATCCCCTCGAAAATCAGAGTTTGGGTAAATTNAATTATGGGAACCGAACCAATGACCATCAGTTAAAAGAGTTTAAAAGACTTCAAAGCATACTGCTTGTTGCATCTGCAGGGTTGCGTGGGCATGATCAACTTTCAACTGAGATTAATGCAGTTAAAAAACTTGACTCGAAATGTTTACCATGGTAACAAGAAAGTGTTTGTGCTTATTTACATATTTGACCTCGAGCAACTTTCGCGAAATCCCTTGCGATGTACGTTCAGAGTAAGAAAATTGTATCTTTTGAGCCATCATAAAAACTGATCGAATTGATCAGACGATGTGACTTTATCTAATCCCCTCGAAAATCAGAGTTTGGGTAAATGAAGCCATTACATTACAAACCATAGCGTCGCACTGGGATTTTGAGGGTGTCTCGTTTATTTATCGGAAATAAATCAATTCTGAAAAGTTGGAAGCTGTTCCAATCATGCCATTAGCGGATAGATAGGCGAACGTCGAAAAGGAAGGTTGACTTCAGAGAAGTGACGAGCAACCTACAACTGATGGAGTTTGTGGCCCTGTTTACAAAATTATCGTCGCAAAGGCAAGTTTCTCGCAGTTTTCTTGAACTAAATTTATGGTTTGCTTTCAAGAACAGCTTATTCGTGCAATTATTTTATTGGTTTAGGTCTGCCTAACGATTGCTACCTATCCTTTCCCTACTTACTATGGTGAGGGAGAATAAAGAGCAACTTTGTGCAACTTTTTGCAAATTTCCTATAGAAACCCATAGAAAGTTTCCGAAGATTACCCCAAAATAAGATGGCGTCGTCGTGTTTTCAACACTGCTGTGACGTCATGACGTCTGGATGAATTGCAGGCCTTCCTTAGCTGATCTAATTTCGCTATCAAAGCCTGGACTGATCTGATATTTTCTGTCTAAAACCCCCCAAATCAAGCCCTAGAATCTCAGCCGTAACTCTAAACTGGTTTGATGTCGGAGAGCTTATACACAGTAGCCTTCCCTGTTATCAAGTTGATAACCACCAAAGCTTAAATTAAACCAATGTTCCCTGCCCGACAGCTCCCTAATAAGGCACTCTCAAATCTTACCTGTGACACTGAACTTATCTGAATACGGGCGGTTTATCACTTAGCCATACACAGTAGCCTTCCCTGTTATCATGTCGATAACCATCACAGCTTAAATTAAACTAATTTTCCCTGTCGAGGGCCTGTCCGAAGCCCATCCGAAGCCCCTATCCGATGTATCAAGCCCCCCAGTAAAACCCGTAACTCTAAAGTTTATTCCTTAGCCAAACACACCAGCCTTCCCTGTTTTTTGCACTGATACACCATCGCAGCTTAAATCTAGCTAATGTCAAGAGATGTTTGATGTGAATTAACTTATTGACTCCATGAAAATTTTATGGTCTGGCCAAGCTGCTTTAAATCAGGTACACCATTATAAAAGTGGGAAAGATAAGAGCGTATCTCACAATTTCATTCTGTGATATTTATCAATATTAACGCTATCTCTGGGATCTCTTCCGTCTAAGCGCATGAAAGCGTTTTGCAAGAGTCATGTAAAATCGATGTTGTGTTTTCGAATTTCGTTAGATCGTTGTAAATGTTTTAAAAAAGCTTGCAAAATCTTTCATCCATTATTTACGATATCCGTTGAATCAATGATTTTATCTTCACAACTTCTGACGCGTTTATCAGAATAAAGGTTTTCTCCTAAGGCGTTACAAATTCGTTGAGTTCTCGCTACGTTGGAACGCCTTTTGATAAATGACTGTTTGAGGGCTGACAAATGATAACCAATGAAGATTGCTTTTGATCTGCTATCCGCATCATATTTGTTCGGATTCATAACGAGGTTATTTTTCGTTGTCTTCATTTTCTTTTTCTCTTTTTTTTTTATATCTTTTCTATATAATCCAACAAAAAGTTACAATAAATATTACTAATTACACTACTTACAAAATTACTACTATACAATACTATTTGAACGATACCACGGGGGAGCAAAAGACTCCTTGATGGAGATTTTATTTTTCTCATGTTTTTCGCGTTTTCTGTTTGAAGATAGCAGCAGCAAACTTGTTGAGGGCCGTGGAGGTGTGAAAATGATAGACAACGAGTTCGACAGTTGGCGTATTCGTTGCGATCCGCTACCGTATAGACATGAGGGTGATCCGTAACACTCTCCGAGGAGATAATTTTACAGAACACACAGGATGAGTGGTAGTTTCCCCAAACGAAATTCGTGATGCTCGAACCAACGAACGTGTTTGAAAGAGATCGGCGTTACTTGCCGATCAGTTTCCTCATTCCATAAGTGGACTATTTGATTTAAAGAACGCCGGTCAACCAGCATCCTTTGCGGTTGCGCTTTGCAGAGAATGTTGTCATATGAAAATAGCCGCCGCAGTCGAAAGGCAACAAGCGAAGTGCGCAAAGGATGCTGGTTGACTGGCGTCCTTTTACTGACGAGAAATTGTTTTGCAACAGCCTCTTTTCAAAGCAAATCAGAAGAACGAAAACGAGACAGTCTTACCTTTCTGGGGGGGGGGGGTGTGTTGCGAGTAACCCCGATCATTTAGAAAACCAAACCTTAGAAGCCTCTGCGAGAGCTATTTTAAGCGCCTCCGCAGCGTCATAAATGTTGTTGGTGTTGTTGTTGCAACTTTTATAACAGAAACACTGCTGTAATTACGTTAATCGAAACAATTAATCATAGTAGACGATTAATTTCATTGCACTCTTCTAGACAAAACTTGCTTTACTGTTTCAAATGAAGTTCTCTTGCAGCTGAAGGGACAGTATCCGTTTATTTAGACGATATCTAGAAACATCTAAATCCTATGACCTGGTTGCATTATCTTGTGAGTCCATAAAATGATCTTGTAAGTCCATACATAATGGAAAAGCTATTGGAAAAATTTGTGCTAAAATTGAGAGTTTACGAATCGACGTCGGCAGCTGCAATACAATGTTGCTGTTGTTTCCGAAAATGGAGATCCGTAACTTGGAAATCCCATTTCCTGTCGTTATTTTCAATATTAGTGGGATGTTAGTTTTTAAAGAAAAACCATGGTTCTCAGGCATAGCTCAAGAAGGAGGTTTCGTCTTGGCCTTTTGAATAATATGTAAAAGGTAGCGTTTAGGATACTTGGTTTGCAGCACGAGCTGACGTTCTGGCTGGCGATGCCGTCCTGGTTCCGTAAACTCTCCAATAATACTAGAGGAGACTGGAAGCCTTCGACTCCGGGTACTCACTACTCGTATTTTTTTACAATTAAAAAACTTGACTAATGGAACAAAATTATCCTAGGAACTGTTTCTTTTAGACGAAGAAGTCCATAGCCTATTTTCACTCTATTTTCGTTTGTTTCTGTAATGTTTAGACAACAGCATGTCTGTAAAAAACTTTGGCGCGAAATCCTCGAGGATGCAGGACGTAAACCTCAAGAATATTATGAAACTGCTAAGAAACCCTTAAGAAATTTTGAGTAATCAAAAAATGAGAATTTGAAGAAACTTTCAATACTGAGCCAAATTCTTAGTTTCTTATAAGAAATACGTGCATGTCAACAGGCATCAGGTGTCATCGACAAAAAGTAGCTCCCACTCGTATCCCCTCTCGATTCTCCTGCTGCTCTTGGTTCCCTGGCTATACTTAGATTTATCTGAAATATTCATAAGGGACGAATCTCATCCATGAATAATTAACATAAATATAGCCACTGAAGATTGGAGATATCTATGCGTCGTAAAGCTAATCAAATCTATTTAACACAATTTACACGGTCATTGCGAGCTTCATGCAAGTATCTGAAATATGCTAGGTGTGTAGCTTAGCTTTTTAATACGCGAGTAGCTGTTAGGTATAAGACGTTCATATTTTGAAGAGAACTGTATGAATCCCCATGATATGCGGGAAGCCACTGATGGCCTTTTCAAAACATATAAAAGAACATGTTATCGGGTGAAAACCAGCTGTCACTCTCCCTTGATTTTCAACGCATGTCGTTTTCAATAGCGTACGGTAAATCTCGCTTTTGAAGGGAAAATCTTATCTCTAAAAGAATACTCTTTGCTAGTTGGTAGCAGCTTTTAAGACCGACTCCTATGGGTTCAACAATGCTCAAAATGACAGCTGTAAATTTCCGACGATGCTTATAGCTATTTCGCAAAAACACAGTGAATGGAATAGGTTTAAAACTATCTGGTTCGCCTTGCAATCACTGGGTTTTAAAATTCATCAGAGAAGCGGAGAATCTGACGGCTGCACGGTTTTAGACTGGGGGAAGGTCTCTGAAAGTTTGCTAATATGAAGTTGACCTTGGATGCTTGTAGCTATTTCGAAACAACACAGTGAAGAAATAGGTCACAGTATAGTTTCATCATTTTCATCATCATCATCATCATCATCATCATCATCATCATCATCATCATCATCATCATCATCATTTTATTCAAAGTTGGCAACTTGCATAGCTATAAAATGAAGCTAATTCCAGCCCACTAGTTAATCACAAAACTGCAGAGGGATTCAGAATAGATTTAAAACGAAGCTGATTATTCAACTTACAAATGCAAATAAAGCAAGCTGCAATAGATCGTCGGAAGCCTGGGTGGCTAACTCACTCGTTGTGTGCATGCGAAAAGGGGCTATTAAGGGAAGTTATTCAGGTTTCAGGGTATTTTTTAGCTTGCTTTATTTATAGTTGTGGATTTATTAACCGGCCGTGGAAATCCCATTGGTTTCAATCGCTAGTTGCTTTGTACTCTTAGGATGACAAGGCCGCCCAAATTGAAGCGAAAGAACCTATCTTTAGGGATTCGCGGTCAATTCGATATGCTGATTATTGAAAATTACAAAAAAAAGCTTGTTCAACTTGCAAGAAATCAAGTTTCATTTCACTGCAGCAAACATATGATCTGCAAACTGCAAAACCCAGAGCCACGTTTGTTGCAGGAAAGGAGTGTGTATCGTGGTCACAAATATTTGGTCTCTGGGATTTCTGGTTGATTTCGAGATTCATGTTTATCCAAACACCACAGATAACTTAAACATGATTTACATCAATTTTCAATAGCAGAATGTAGATCAAAATCGATACTGGAAATAAAGGAATAACCGCTAAAGGTTAGCCATCAGGCGCCATTGATAAACTAGAACATTTTATCAAGCCACCAACGACATAAACATAGATTATATCTCTCTACCCTTAGCGGATTTTTAGTGTTATAATGAAGGCATAGAGTCAGGAAGAGTTTCTCGAATAATAAGTAATGATGATTGCTAATAATAGCAGTTTACTCACAGTTGGTTCCAAGATAAAATTATGGGTAACAATTCCCACTTCGAAGCGGAATTGGCATAAAAAAACTTCTACGGTAGTCACAGGATTATTCCAAAATAGCAGATAACCCATAGATTTTCTTTTGGGTTTTCACCTACCTTGTTAATTTTCCCGTTTCACATCACTGCCGATTAGTCGAGCCGCGAATGTAAATAAACCACGTAGCTTAAGTTACCCTCAAACGTGCTGCATACACAATGATGTTGCTAAGAGAAACATGATTATGTATCAGGAACAAATGTAAACATCTACCATGGATATCTGTTGTATCGATCCTAGCATGGGCGTTTAGAAACGCGGTAGTTATTCCTACAACAGAGGAAAAAACTGTTGTAAGAACAACTACCGCGTTTCTTTGCGCCCATGATACAACATAATTTATCTAACTTTATAAAACTAGGCTGACTGAAGAATACATCCTCGGAAACACTTGAAAATGTTTGAAAGTTTGATGTTAACGAAGAAATCTATTTCACATAAAATCAAACTTTCTAAATACTTATTTTGTCAAAGAAGAAAGGAGGTTTCANAAAGAATACTCTTTGCTAGTTGGTAGCAGCTTTTAAGACCGACTCCTATGGGTTCAACAATGCTCAAAATGACAGCTGTAAATTTCCGACGATGCTTATAGCTATTTCGCAAAAACACAGTGAATGGAATAGGTTTAAAACTATCTGGTTCGCCTTGCAATCACTGGGTTTTAAAATTCATCAGAGAGGCGGAGAATCTGACGGCTGCACGGTTTTAGACTGGGGGAAGGTCTCTGAAAGTTTGCTAATATGAAGTTGACCTTGGATGCTTGTAGCTATTTCGAAACAACACAGTGAAGAAATAGGTCACAGTATAGTTTCATCATCATCATCATCATCATCATCATCATCATCATCATCATCATCATCATCATCATCATCATCATCATTTTATTCAAAGTTGGCAACTTGCATAGCTATAAAATGAAGCTAATTCCAGCCCACTAGTTAATCACAAAACTACAGAGGGATTCAGAATAGATTTAAAACGAAGCTGATTATTCAACTTACAAATGCAAATAAAGCAAGCTGCAATAGATCGTCGGAAGCCTGGGTGGCTAACTCACTCGTTGTGTGCATGCGAAAAGGGGCTATTAAGGGAAGTTATTCAGGTTTCAGGGTATTTTTTAGCTTGCTTTATTTATAGTTGTGGATTTATTAACCGGCCGTGGAAATCCCATTGGTTTCAATCGCTAGTTGCTTTGTACTCTTAGGATGACAAGGCCGCCCAAATTGAAGCGAAAGAACCTATCTTTAGGGATTCGCGGTCAATTCGATATGCTGATTATTGAAAATTACAAAAAAAGCTTGTTCAACTTGCAAGAAATCAAGTTTAATTTTACTGCAGCAAACATATGATCTGCAAACTGCAAAACCCAGAGCCACGTTTGTTGCAGGAAAGGAGTGTGTATCGTGGTCACAAATATTTGGTCTCTGGGATTTCTGGTTGATTTCGAGATTCATGTTTATCCAAACACCACAGATAACTTAAACATGATTTACATCAATTTTCAATAGCAGAATGTAGATCAAAATCGATNATGACAAGGCCGCCCAAATTGAAGCGAAAGAACCTATCTTTAGGGATTCGCGGTCAATTCGATATGCTGATTATTGAAAATTACAAAAAAAGCTTGTTCAACTTGCAAGAAATCAAGTTTAATTTTACTGCAGCAAACATATGATCTGCAAACTGCAAAACCCAGAGCCACGTTTGTTGCAGGAAAGGAGTGTGTATCGTGGTCACAAATATTTGGTCTCTGGGATTTCTGGTTGATTTCGAGATTCATGTTTATCCAAACACCACAGATAACTTAAACATGATTTACATCAATTTTCAATAGCAGAATGTAGATCAAAATCGATACTAGAAATAAAGGAATAACCGCTAAAGGTTAGCCATCAGGCGCCATTGATAAACTAGAACATTTTATCAAGCCACCAACGACATAAACATAGATTATATCTCTCTACCCTTAGCGGATTTTTAATGTTATAATGAAGGCATAGAGTCAGGAAGAGTTTCTCGAATAATAAGTAATGATGATTGCTAATAATAGCAGTTTACTCACAGTTGGTTCCAAGATAAAATTATGGGTAACAATTCCCACTTCGAAGCGGAATTGGCATAAAAAGACTTCTACGGTAGTCACAGGATTATTCCAAAATAGCAGATAACCCATAGATTTTCTTTTGGGTTTTCACCTACCTTGTTAATTTTCCCGTTTCACATCACTGCCGATTAGTCGAGCCGCGAATGTAAATAAACCACGTAGCTTAAGTTACCCTCAAACGTGCTGCATACACAATGATGTTGCCAAGAGAAACATGATTATGTATCAGGAACAAATGTAAACATCTACCCCATCTACCATGGATATCTGTTGTATCGATCCTAGCATGGGCGTTTAGAAACGCGGTAGTTATTCCTACAACAGAGGAAAAAACTACCGCGTTTCTTTGCGCCCATGATACAACATAATTTATCTAACTTTATAAAACTAGGCTGACTGAAGAATACATCCTCGGAAACACTTGAAAATGTTTGAAAGTTTGATGTTAACGAAGAAATCTATTTCACATAAAATCAAACTTTCTAAATACTTATTTTGTCAAAGAAGAAAGGAGGTTTNCTCGAATAATAAGTAATGATGATTGCTAATAATAGCAGTTTACTCACAGTTGGTTCCAAGATAAAATTATGGGTAACAATTCCCACTTCGAAGCGGAATTGGCATAAAAAGACTTCTACGGTAGTCACAGGATTATTCCAAAATAGCAGATAACCCATAGATTTTCTTTTGGGTTTTCACCTACCTTGTTAATTTTCCCGTTTCACATCACTGCCGATTAGTCGAGCCGCGAATGTAAATAAACCACGTAGCTTAAGTTACCCTCAAACGTGCTGCATACACAATGATGTTGCCAAGAGAAACATGATTATGTATCAGGAACAAATGTAAACATCTACCCCATCTACCATGGATATCTGTTGTATCGATCCTAGCATGGGCGTTTAGAAACGCGGTAGTTATTCCTACAACAGAGGAAAAAACTACCGCGTTTCTTTGCGCCCATGATACAACATAATTTATCTAACTTTATAAAACTAGGCTGACTGAAGAATACATCCTCGGAAACACTTGAAAATGTTTGAAAGTTTGATGTTAACGAAGAAATCTATTTCACATAAAATCAAACTTTCTAAATACTTATTTTGTCAAAGAAGAAAGGAGGTTTCGTGGGTCAAATTAAGATTTATTTACTTGCTAAATAATGAAGTAATGTTTTGAAATTCATTGTGACAAAAAGTTCAAGAAATCTTTCTCCGAGGTCAGAGATATTCTTCTTCTAAAAAGTTGTCAAAACTTAGCAAATCATGTTTTTAAATATCAGAAAAGTTTGAAAATATGACTAAATAATCTTGATGAGCATCAATTCTTTTCGAATAAAAATTATGAAATATTTACAAGTTACTAAGAAACATAATTGATCTTCTTGCCAATGTAGGAATGTCAGCACATGTTTATTTCGACTAGAAAGTATGTTCGTCTTTCTTCACTAATCAAGATGAATTCTATAAAGAAAATTTGAGAGTTATTGCCGCATCAATGCTTTTAATGTGCAAAGAACGCCGATTTATTAGAAATGAAGATGTCAAGATCTTGATTGGGCGTCTGCAAAGTCATATCGTTTTGTTCGTTACACTTCGATATGACGTAGAGCTCTGAAGCTTGCGTGATGCATAGCTGGTGTTACATTCCACGCTGTAAGGAAGTCTTAATTATCAAAGAAAACTAGGTGTTCACGACCACAATGCAGAAGAGTCCACCATGTGTCTTTTCCTCTGTGGTGAATTTTGTGAAACAGAAGAGTCAGCTCTCTGACATCATGAAGCGATTTGTCTTTCTGAAGAATAGATTTCACATTTGTGAGCGCACTCAACCAAATCAAAATAAAAACAGTGGAAAATAGTATATTTGGCTGCTCTGTAAGTGTGAAATCTATTCTTCACAAAGCAAATCGCGTTGTGATGAATTCTTGGAGGAAAATTTTCGAAGATGCTGAGGGGCCGTCAAGAGTTTATCTATAGAACACATCTGTCTGCTTCTTGAAAAATTAATTCTGTTTTCTTGAAAGCATTTCCTGGATTAAAGCTTCATAAAATATGAAAGGTTGTTTGTTTTTGTTTGATATTTCATCGGAATATAAGTTATCTATCAGGAAAGTCGAGATGAATGAAAATGTCGAAGCTTGTCGGAAAATTCGAATGAAAATATCTTTCAAACAAATATCATTTTGAAAAGAAAATCTGATACCATACTCAAAAAGCCTTCTCTTTGATTAATGACAACAACGCAATATCCCCAACGGATATTAGTTTGACGTCACCATAATTCCAAGATTGGTACCCAATATAACATTGACGTCATAAAAATGTACTGTACTTCCTGTGGCAATAAAATCTGAAGAGTAACCAGTGACTACTATTTCAAAGGCTTTTCTAGAGTAATGTTTTACACTGTTTTTAATATTAATATTGCTTCAGACCTTCTATGCCCGCAATCCTGAAACTCCAATACACTGGCCAAACAAGCAAACATCGTTTGCAAAACATTCGAGATTTGCTGGCCGAGCAAATGAATATCCGTTTGGCCACCCCCGCCAAACATATGCCCAACAAAAGTGTTTGCTTGTGACAAGCAGAAAATGTTATTGAACTTTTCCAAAAACATTGCCCAGAAGATGCTGATTAATTCTATTTCCAAGCAATGTTGCAAAACATTTGTTTTGCGACGGCAAACATTTGTTGGCCAAGAAAGATGTTTGCTCCTTTTGCTAGGGCTTAAAGCTCTAAACTCTGTCTTAAATTCGATGTCGTGTGAAAATGCCCGCGAATAACAACAATTGAAGAGTTTTGCACGAGCAATTTTGCGTTCTCGCAAATCGCACGTGACATCTATTTTGAGACAGACTTGAGTTTACAAGGGGGAGAGTGAATGAAACTTCATTATTTACAAAAGAAACGACACTGTTCACGTTTTCAAAATCTGAAATTTTCTTGTAGGCTATTTGGAACAAGATGTGCAGGCTGTGACGGA
Organism: Aurelia aurita; assembly: GCA_004194415.1. Taxonomy (NCBI): domain Eukaryota; kingdom Metazoa; phylum Cnidaria; class Scyphozoa; order Semaeostomeae; family Ulmaridae; genus Aurelia; species Aurelia aurita. The sequence goes on along the minus strand of REGM01000085.1, from coordinate 541,117 downwards.
GTTGTGAAAGCGGCAGACTTAGTGAGAAGAGTAAATGATCAAGTATTCCATATGGCGTGTCTCATCTGTTCGCATTGTAACAAACAAATCACCACAGGGGAGCAATTATTCAAGACAGATGAAAATAAATTTGTCTGCAAGGAAGACTTCGAGACGACTAAGAAACGATCATTTTCAGGTACATTTTTCATTCTTTGGCGACAGAAAGAATTTTGTACTCTTTGTGTCTTCTTTACTGACCAAATTAAAACTTTAGTGGGCTCCCTCCTCATTGGCTAATTTCAAATTAATGCATTCTATTTATTCTCGTTTCTTCTCTGTCTTATCTTACCTGACGAATTGCTTCGGCTAGTGTCATACGAAAATATTTAACAAATGGCTGTCTTACCCAGCACAGTTTTCAGCTAAATTTTCAGAGAGTGAAGAATTTTCAGGTAAATTTCCAGGATTTGTTCAAAATTTTACCGCTGTATTCGAGATGTTAATTCATTGGAAATTCATCCACAAATTCTTCTCTCGCAATTTTAATGATTAAAGAAAGATGCACCCTTTGAAGAACTGCAGAAGCTAATTTAGTTGACCATGTTCTTAGAATTTTGTTTGGCCTATCGACGAAGAGCTGTCTTAGCGTTAGGGACCAAATTTGAGGTATTTAGTTGCAGCAAAAACGAACAGAATATAACCTAGAAAGAGATTTTTCGGGACAATATTCTACGCGAGCGTTCTAAAACGAATACTTTCCAAAAAGTCTATCACCAGTTCTAAACAGCAAACTTTACACTTTTCTAGTAAGAAACTTGCTTTTGAGAAACTATTGCTGGGATGGCCACACATTTAAGAAATATATGTTTGAGAAGCATGCAGTCCGAAGAAACTGTAAATGCAATTAAATTATGGAAAAATTTCATAGCCCTAATCTTCAGTAAAATTATTAGTATTCTATGTTTGAGCCAAATAGAATTCTCTCTTCTGCAAAATGTAGTTTTTTTGTCAAGAAACACATATTTAGGAGTTAAAGAAGCTTCATCGTAATTCTTGCACCCAAAAAGTAAGGAAATAATTAGCAAAATTTTGTCCTAAAACATAGAAATTGTCATCCAAAATTAAGAGACTTTTAGGATTGTACTGCGAGCTAATCCGATTTTCTTATAACAAAACGGGTGAGGATTGTCTCCACTGGGTGGTTTGCTAACACACCTATGTACTGACTTCCTATCCTCCTGGCACGAATTTACAGGAAAGCTGCCATTCGCTGTTAAACTTCAGATTCCTTATCCGCTGGAAGCTTAATGCAAACAAGGACTCGTTTGTTTAAAAATTTGAGGTAAATAATCGTCGTGCCTTTTTGGCAGTTCGGCATTTTGACACACCCTCGAATGATATGAAATTTACAAATATTTTTAAGAGTTTTCAGTTGGGTTTCGAAATTTATTTGAAAGTGATAAAAAGCAATAACAATAGGTTCCCTTGATAAGATATCCCCTAGAGATTCTTTTCATCATTTTGTTTCCTCTTCTTCGTATGATATTTCTTTTTCATTTTCAAATTTTCCAAACTTCATCCTTCAGATTCCCTTGTGACGTTGCTGGGCTCATTAAGGCCAGTGGGAATTTATAAGACCCTGATAGGGGTGCTTGGACTTCCTTGCCCCCCCTAAGGATACCCATTGTGGCCTTTTTTCGAATCTCCCTGCTTATGTTAATTAATCTTAATTTTCTTATCTTCCTCAACAAAACTAACAATAATCTTTAATCCTTTTTTGGACAACTTAGAAAGGGATTTGAATGACTCCGTCTGGGCCTAAGTCAGTCATTGGATGTTTGAAAAGAAGCGTTGCGTTTATTCATTGCTATAACTGTGATTTTATCCTTAAGTACACAAGCAGCTCTTGAGGTCGTGGCAGTACACCTTCATCAACTGTCCTTTTGAGTTTTTAACAGCATGTTTTAATCTCTCCTAAAACTGAAGGAGCCTTTCTCTAGATCGTATAATAGCGAATTTCGTTTGCTCAGAGACTTGATACCGAGTTTCTTAAAAAGTGGAACCCATTTGATCGAATCTGACAATGTACATTGCTGTTAAATCAGTAAAGTCTGCAGAAGACTATCCATCGTGTTTGAGATATTTACCTTGAAGAGAATCAATGGAGATAGAAGCCCCGCGCGGAAGGGGTCTGGGTATTCTATTATTAGCCTACTGTATTTGATGATTTCAACACATGCATGGATATTGTTGAGCCAGAGGAACAATAGCGTACGCAGGAGTTTTCTTTGTCCTATTTATAGATGACCTCCACTTAGCTCCGTTGAACATACAAACGGTTATTGANCTTTAAGCCATTAAATCAAAAGGAAGAATCAATAATCATTTGTCCAATCTTTTTACAAGATTTGACACCTATTCTGTACGAACATAAGGCTTTATTTTCACCTTTCCTCGTAAGCATTTTTGCAGTGACAGTATCTTAATATAGAATGTCGTAAGCATTTTTGCAGTGACAGTATCTTAATATAGAATGTCGTAAGCATTTTTGCAGTGACAGTATCTTAATATAGAATGTCGTAAGCATTTTTGCAGTGACAGTATCTTAATATAGAATGCCGTAAGCATTTTTGCAGTGACAGTATCTTAATATAGAATGCCGTAAGCATTTTTGCAGTGACAGTATCTTAATATAGAATGTCGTAAGCATTTTTGCAGTGACAGTATCTTAATATAGAATGTTGTGCAGGTTTCTTGTTGACAACATATGTATTGGATTTGATGGGATTTGACCGTATGTCAGAGCGTCTAGCGTTGTGTTTAGTGAGGTTGAGGATAGAAACAGCTGTTAGTCTCTGTTCAATCACATCCAAGAGCGGAACACCACGACTATTGAACAGACTTATGTGAAGAACTTATGCTCACCGCTGTGATTTATTCTTTGACCAGATGCGCGGCATATGTCCTAATTCTTAGTCTTAGAGACGACCCATGGCTTCTTAACTCAAATCTTTACGATTTTATCAACGTTGAAACAACGTGTACAATACAAAGAGATCTCACTCATTTTACTGCATAAGTTGCATCGAGAAAGATGCTCTTTTCAACGTATTTTCTTTGAAATGTCGTTAAGCATATTTTCAAAAGGTTGAAAGCCTCTTTTGCTTTGATTTACTTGGAATTAATAAGCTGCTTGTGAAAACATACAAAAATTCCTTCTTTTCTGACGCAGCAAATCTTCTTGTAGAACATGCTGAGATCGTTCCTCTTTCTTGAAGCAGAATTCGACACTGGTGTAATGATCGACACTCGAACCCAGACCCCTTTATAGATATAATTTGATACTTCCGTCATGTTATGTTCATTTTGATGTTTAAGATGGTGTGTTTTATGTTGCAAACCTTTTGGCACAACAGTATCGAGTAAGAATACAACAGCTGGAAAACTTTAATCATGCTCTTTTAGATGCAGAATTCCTTTTGTAAACAATTCCTTTAAGAATATTTTATGGAGGTAGAAACCTCCTTTGCTTTGATATAATTGGAATTAATAAGCTGCTTGTGAAAACATAAACAATTCTTTATTTTCTAACATAACGAATCATCTTGTCAAACATGCTGAGATCATCACTCCTTTTGCTGCAGCAGAATTTTTTTTTTTTTCTTTATTGCTACCTAGCATCCGAAGGTAGTTTTTAGGACACTGAAAAGCTAAGCTTATCGAGCAATGTCCTGGTCCTTCCTCTCGATGTGACCCCACCTCGCGCTTCCTTTAGCCTGGAATTACNAGACCCCTTTATAGATATAATTTGATACTTCCGTCATGTTATGTTCATTTTGATGTTTAAGATGGTGTGTTTTATGTTGCAAACCTTTTGGCACAACAGTATCGAGTAAGAATACAACAGCTGGAAAACTTTAATCATGCTCTTTTAGATGCAGAATTCCTTTTGTAAACAATTCCTTTAAGAATATTTTATGGAGGTAGAAACCTCCTTTGCTTTGATATAATTGGAATTAATAAGCTGCTTGTGAAAACATAAACAATTCTTTATTTTCTAACATAACAAATCATCTTGTCAAACATGCTGAGATCATCACTCCTTTTGCTGCAGCAGAAGTTGACACTATGGGAGAATTTTTCTGTCCTCTTCATATGCAACAACTTTCTTCTGTTATTTAAGCTCATTTTTGGAAGGTAGAGAACTTTCTCTGCTTCAGTTTACTCAAAATGAATAATATTTAAGTAAGACCGTACCGATTTTCCTCTTTTTTGCTCCAACAAACTTTGATGCCACTGGAAGGGAGACTTTCTCGTATTCTTTTCAATTTTTCAATAGTAAAATTTCTTCAGAAAACCTTCTTCTTTGCTTTGATTTGCTCTGAATAGACCCACTTGGCTATTGTTTGTTTACACCCAATTCGAGTCAAGTGATCAATCTCTTGATAAAACATCTTTTGATTTCTTTGACACATTTCGTGCGATGAAAACCTGTGCTATGAATGCAAAAAGTAGAATGATACCAAAACTTCCCAAAAGTATGATCAAATGACTTGAAATGGGTAAAACAAACCTTAGCCAATTAGGTCTGTTGATAATGTTCATATGAAAACATTCCGAGATCTCTTCCTCATGCAAAACAATTGCAAATACAATTGCAAAAACAATGTTGCCGATTTGTCAAACGTTGAACCTTGTTTTGACTCACCCCCGTAGTAACTGCTTGTTTTCTAATCTTATTTTTCGTTTTTGCTGCAGAATCTTCGCCGATCTCTGACGAAAGTGAAGACAAAAATACGACATCCAATGGCAGTGATGACGAAGATGGAGCAAACGGAAAGCGAAGAGGTCCACGGACAACCATCAAAGCAAAACAATTAGAAACACTCAAATCAGCATTTGCAGCAACACCTAAACCATCTCGGCATATACGAGAGAAACTAGCACAAGAAACCGGCCTAAATATGCGCGTTATTCAAGTTTGGTTTCAGAACAGGAGATCGAAAGAGAGAAGAATGAAGCAATTGTCTGTCCTTGGTGGAAGAAGAGCTCCGGGTCGTGGAAGTAAACATGAAAGTCGCTCTGAAAGAGACAGCTTAGATGGATCTTCACCAGAATCAATTCCGACGTCGTACCATTTCTTTCCACCAGGTAAGAATCTTTCAACTTACGCTCTTTAATTAATTGATGTTGTTGTTGACGCTTCAATGAGTATCTCTTGCGGCACATTTGTTCAGTCGAGGAGTAAAACTAAGACGATTTTAATCAGTCTACTGGAGCATGTCAGAATTTGTTTAACGACTGCAGTTTTTGGACCAGATTTATGTCAGATCCCTCGGGCAGATATTTGACCAAAGCTTCTACAATTTTATCTGTGGCCAAGGAAGGAAACGTTGTTTGAGAATATCTTTATATTTGATGTACGACAAAAGGTTTTGGTTAGCGTTTCAAACATTATCTCACAGTCGTTTTTCAAATACATTGCGCAACAAATTGAACATATCACTGTTTGTTCGCTTGGCCATGGATTACATAGTCTATTCTTGTGCCATATTTAGTCTAAAATTAATTCAGTTAAATGCTTAAACTTGTTATCAAGTATTTCTAAAATCCTTTGGGACACCTTAATTCACCCAAAACAAAGAAAGATACATTTTGTTTACAACTCGATGGGTTACCGTTTCACTTTCCTGAACCACAAATGATATCAGTCTGGAAATGTGAACCAATTAATGTCCATTAAGCAACCAAAGTCTGATAAATTGGAACCCCCAACTGTTCAAGGAAACTCAGTATTAAATAATTTTGTGAATTAGAATTTCTTATCTCCTGGAGATTCTTTGTGTGAGGCTTAAACTGTACCTGCGAGTCAGGAATTCATTTAGGACATGTAGGTAGTACCCTGGCTGTGACTATCCGGGATGCATTGGTCCTGAAGCGGTAAAATTGGAACTCGGATCCGCTAAAATCGTGCAATGTGCAATGGGACTGGGATTCTATAATTTGGGACTTAAACTTGATGAAAGTGGCAGGGGATGTCAACAGCAAAAACAATAGACTGGGAATATGATTTTTATCTTCAACTGTATATCTACAAAAAAGGTACAGAGAATTCTCCTGCTAACTATGACTGGGGAAGATTAATTAAGGTCCACACCCCTTCAGGGCTCTCTACCCGAGTTCTTTGGAAGTAAAGATAAATATCTGTTAATACTGAGTGACCATGCGCAAGATTCCACGTGCTCTCTCATTGGCTAATTTCGATTCAGATTACTGTTTAAATTCTGTAAAATGGTTCTCTGCTTTCGGACATTTCTTCATAGTTAAAGGAAATAAACCACCATTAGCATCAGCTATTCTCGGTTGATGCCTGTCAAAATTTTACCGATCAAATCATGTGATTGGCTATAATTTGATTGATTTGATTTGTTAAACTTTAGCAGGCATCAAACGAGAGTGACTCAATTCACTTTTCTAATGTGCAATGGTAAACAGGCTTGTCTATAAATAAGACATAGAAAACACTCAGACACAGCATTGCTTCTTTGGCTATCCATTGTTCACGGCACGTGTGCAACTTCGATTTGAATGGGATATTTTTAGACGTTTTTGCTCTTTGCAAATGCAAGCTTTTAACCTTGCACAAACCCTTGAATGTCTTGACTTCTCGCACCTGAAAACTACCAAATCCCAAGCTTCAATCCACCAGAAGCTCATTATACACTTACAACATATGTAGCCACTATCATAAGCTTAATGAGATAACATGAACCAAGGAATTTAAATATGTGATTTATCCGTTTGTTATCTTGTATTCTATTGAATCTACATGATCAGCTCTTGACCAGCCAAAATCATAAGAACTCTCCAAAGATGCGTATAATCCTAATTTCATTCGTTAGTGTCATGCTGGGTTTTTTCGAACAGCCTACGTACCCCCTACATGTCCAAATGTTTTGTCTTTGCCCATATGGCCTTAATGTGGTTATGTTGCACCGCCTTGATAGCTTAAATGATTTTATTTGTATGACCTGAGGGAAGCAAGTTAGATTAGTTCTAAATGTTAAAGACTTTGACTCATGAGTTACCTTATTCCTTTCAATTTGAGCACACCTCACCTTTTTACGCAGAAACAGAGGTTCGCAAGAATTGTGCACGAAAGAGTTCAAAGTTCGTGTAAATTGAAGGGCCGCTGTTCAGTTGAATCGCGAAATAACGAAACCGCCGATATAACGAACCAAATATCTGGACTGTTGAATTACGAATTCTTTATAAATTCTGTAGGTTTAACAAATTCCCGATTTAACGAAAATTTTACTGGTTTCCTTCAGAGTTCCGTTATACAGANCAAGTAGGCCATTTACGGAAGCCTGTTTTGATCACAATTTTGGCGGAAGGCCGTTAAGGAGGGAGGGCGGGGGTGGGGGTATTGATCTTAACGGCCCAATGCCGTTAAAAAATAAGAAAGTCGATGGCCCCTAAAGTTGGCTGAAAGAAAAGGTAATGAATAAATGAATGAATGAATGCCATACTACTGGATCCTGATTGTTAACAAATCGTTTTATCAAAATTGCAGTACAAAGATTCCAACCTAGAGTTGTACAACCAAGAAAAAATATGGTTATTAAAAAAGTCAACAAGAAGCAAAACGACTGTGGATGTGTGGACTGTGGGTCCCATTTTAAAGTGGCATATTTTTAATGCTGGATGCTGTGTATCATTCACAGGTAAAACAGCGGTGCATGCAATCCTCACATCGTGATTGCAGAGTAGAGCTTGAATCAGTGGCAGCATTGGTAAAGTCTTGCAATCATTAAGGATTGCACTGAACAATAATATGATTTGTCAGTGCAATCATTGCTGGTTCTAAGACTTCACCAACAATCTCGCAATTGCATTGAGTGTGATACTTGCGAATTGCACCGCTGTTTTACCTGTGATTGCAGTGACAGAGCCACAGGAGGGAATGGGGGGAACGAGTCCCCCCATTTTTCTCCAAGGTCGTTCTTCCAATTCGTCTAAATCCACCGAGAAAGTGTCTAAGGAAGGGCTAAGTAATTATCTTTAGAGTTTGATAGACAAATAATGGTATTTCTCAAGGATAGAAAGGGCGTTTCCTGAGTATAGTAGGGCGTGATTCTGAATTTGTCCCCTCCAGCTTTTTTTGGCTTCCTTGGCATTGTGATTATCACACTGCTTGTGTGCTTGCACACAGTGCTTCTCGGATCCAAATCATATTTAGTAATACTTGATTTTTCAGAAAATGAAGATCCAAACAAAAGAAGGTTTGAAGTCGAGCTTGAGTTTGTACAATGTTTATCAAATCCACACTATTTGAACTGTAAGTACCCATTTATCTACAAAGACACAACTGTAACCACATACTTTAATAGTCAGCTCAGACTGCTAACTTTGCAAAGTGTGCGCAGAAGGGAAGATTTCTTTTACAACGATAAATTCATGTGTGGGATATACTTTCAAAACTGTTTAATGTTTGCTAAATACTTAATTGCTTGGTAAATTTCAGATCTTTTATTGAAAACTGTGTGCATGAAATTGATTGAAATAGCATTAGTGGGCTTGAAGATTTAAAGTGCATGTGAGAGACAAAGTTAGTAGTCTGGTAGTCAGCGATGCTTGGTTCACACTGGGGTAAAAACGCGTTAGAATTGCGATAAAACATTTTCTAAACTCGTTTTATACCCATTTGTAGTGAGTCAGCACTTCCAAATCAAATCAAAACTCTTTGAATGTCAACGGCACCAACAAGATCTCAAAATTGTGTGAAATTTGATTCATTTTTCCATGACATTTTGAATTCATTTTTCCATGACATTTTGAATGCATGTCTGAATGCAATTTTACTCTTGTGTGGACCAAACTTAAGGGCTGTTGTGAAAGAATATGTGCAATGTCTAGGTTTCTAATTTTAGATATCTAAAAAGTTATTGTGATAAGGTTGGTTATGGTTCTCCCTTTTAGAATTTCACTGTGCTTATTCACGAATTATTGAGAATTCTTGTCATGTTAATGTGCGCAAGGCCTGTACTTTACTAATTGCTGCATCACTCAATGCAGTTTAAATTTGATCATTGACAGAATATGACTGATTTTAGCGAGTAAGGTTACCTGTAGTCCCTGCATTACAAGAGTCTTGATGTATAAGTCAGAGCTAGGGACTCTATTGAAATCAGAAAAATCAGAGTCAAAGGTCTCTAGTGCCATCCCAGCTGCATTCTTTATTTCAAAACACAGTTGAGCCAGGAAAATGTTCCCACTTTTGAAAATTCATATCACCAAGAGTACTGGATAGATTTGAATTAATCAAATTCTTGTTGATAGCTGAGAGAATTAAGTATTTTCGTAATTTTCCTCGCATCTTTATTAGCAATGAAAATTGTTGGTGAATTAGATTTTATGAAAATTTCTTGCTTGTGAAATGCCTGAAAAAATGCCTAAAGCACTTGATGAAATTGTAAAAAACTGCTCGCACAGAACAATAAAGAAAGTACAATAGTGCATGTGTATGGGATATTGTCTGCACATTTATTTTATTTTTTTTATTTATTCAGTTAAAAACTTTACAAGAACAAGGTACTTAAAACACTACATATGAACTACTTTACAACACTACCAGGATGATACCACGGGGAGCAAAAGACAATGACTACCCTGTGACAATTACATAAAGAACATTCTACTAAATTACAACTAAATATACAACTACAAAAACTACACATAAACAATTAAATACTGATAAATACTAGAGCCTGTTTCACAATGGAGGTCGGGCCAGCACAGACGATAATGCTGAGATGCAGAAACCCTCGGCTGAGAGAACAACAACAACAGCAACTGCTGCCGCTGCCGCTGCCACTGCTCCCCCTCCAGAGTACGCACTGCTCAAGACGCCTGTGTTACCAGGTTAGGGTTTCTAGTTCAGAAGATTATTGATTTGAATATTTAAGTTATGTGTGGATGAATTGCCACTCACACTATATATGCCTTACGTCCAATGTGAAACAAACTTACAAACAAACGAAAGAGGAAAAAAAATGTTTGCACATCTATTGCCATGGGATTGAAAAACTTCAGTATTTGTTTGAAAATCTATTTCATATACTGTAATGTCTTGTTCAATTCCTACCCTGAACATCCCCCCCGAGTAGCCCGGGGGTCGACGAAAATTGATTGTGCAAATGCCAGGGGGCGGGGAATTTTTTTTGGCGAATGCCCGGGGGCCGGGCACTGAGAACATGCCATATTCCCAGTAATTGTATGATGTGAAAGCTCCTGGTGTTGTCAAATGCCCCGGGGCCGGGGAAAAATTGACAGTCAAATGCCCGGGGGCCGGGAATATTTTTTGTGCAAATACCTGGGGGTGTCCCAGGGGGGATGGTCAGGGTGGGAATTGAACGAGACATAACTCTTGAGAGAGAGAAAATGCCTTTGCGTATTTTTCTGTGTGAGGAGATTCCTTAAAATTTGATCAGGTGTTTTTTTTCCTTTTGCAGGCATTTCGTAACTAAGAAATTTTCTTGATAGTCAAATTTGCATAATTTTTAGTGCACATAAAAACACGAGAAAAATCGCTTGAATACTTCAATCTTTCAGCTATTAAGTAGAATTTAATTCATTAGAATCCATCCAGCATTCTTGGTGCTATGAATTTTCAAAACTTTGAACTTTTTCTGGCTCATCCAATAGTTATATTAAAGAGCATTTTAAATATATACTGTACTTAGCAGCAACAATGAAAGAAGTTTGGTGCATGAATAGTTTTGGAACCTCCTTAGATGACATGATAATAAATTGTGGTCCAAAGTTAATTTCCGTTTTCTTCTTTCGTATAGTTTTAGCGCAACATGGTTATTTCAAAGATCCAGCATTTGTTAACTACTTGAAATATCTGCTATATTGGAAAGAACCTCAGCATGCAAAGTTTTTAAAGTGAGTATATATGATTATATTTGCATTCTTTCTATTACGTGATAATTTGACCTTATGTCATGATTGTTGCTAGTTAGACTAGACATACTATAGGAATCTCTGATTTAATTGAATCAGCAAATTATTTTCCTTGAGCAAAGCAACTTATATACCGAGTGCGCAAAAAAACTATCCACTTTTGACAGGCCACGATAAGTCGTACACTGGACTGGTTTTGAAAATTTGTGACTTTATCTTTAGTTAAAATCCAGCATTAGATTCTAGGACTTTTGTAAATTTTTTAGTCTTCTGTTTCATGAGCTATAAGCGAGTTTCTTAAAATTTTCGTTCTCGTAAACACTGAAAACGATCAAAAAACGTCGATCAAATTGTCTAAAGACTCGACATCTAATTTAGGATTTTAGCTAAAGATCTAGTCTTTAAATCTTCAAAATCGGTCCAATGTGCGACTTATTGTGGCCTTTAAAAAGTGGATACTTACAAGAATAGATACATTGTTGGCCCTTATTTCGCTGGCCCCAATTCAAAACACGCTATAGAATCCAAGAAAATCAATACAGAGTAGACCTTAGTCTTATAAACAAGACAGAGAAGAATAAGAGCAGTCCAAATTGTTTTAATGAACACGTACGACATTAAGCCAATCAGACCTAGAAGGGCTTGCAAAGGCAAAGACAAGATGGGTTGAGGCGAAACGTTTAGACAAGCAAATTAAGTACAGAAAAAGAAAACAAATCAAACGAGAAAAAGGCAGAAATGTTTATTTTTCAAACTGGGTTTATTGTTTCCTTATCCTGTCATTCCTAAAAATATTTTCAAATCTCTTATCTTTCAGGTATCCACAATGCTTATACTTCCTTGAGTTGCTTCAATATGAAGAATTCCGCAAAGAATTACTGTTTCCAGCATGTGTAAAGTTCATTGACGAACAGCAGTTGCTTCATTGGCAATATTATGCAAGAAAAAGAAGAGGTATGCATTTACCAAGTGCAGATGAACAGCATGCTAGGTAGCATTTTAATGAGAGTGGGACTACCGAGCACGGGGGGGGGGGGGNGCACCGGGGGGGGGGTTTCTTGGCCAAATTTCGGATAGGGGTGTGCCGCGAGCATCTTCAAAATGGGACCGTGCGTTGGCTAGACCAATTTTTGTGGAAATGATACCCTTGGCTAGACTAATTTCTAGACCAAAAGTGCTATAATTTGCCGTTTTCTGGGCGCAAATCACCAAAATTTCGCCGGGGTTTCTAGACACAAATTAAGAAAATTTGGCCTTTCCTGGACGAAATTTCCAAAAATTATACCCTTGCCTAGACTGGCCTAGACTAAAATTGCCAAAAAGTACACCCTTGGCTAGACTAGAAGTCCGAAAAAGTATACCCTTGAGCGCGGCACATCCCTAGGTACCTTTACGATGGAAGAACCCCCCCCCCCGTGTTACTGGGTGTCTAGGAAAATCCTCATGTTTAATTAACTCTTGTGGAGCCAGTAGAAACTTTACAAAAATAGGACGGCAGCACCAGCCAGAACGTCATCTTGCTTCCTGCAAACTTGTTTCTTGTGTGCTACCTTTTACATATTATTCAAAAGGCCAAGTAAGACTCGTTCAGAATAAAGTTTGTTCGAAGTTAGCAGCCTCTTTCCTCAATTAAATGCTTCAGAGAGCCATCTTTTTTCAGAAAATGAGTGATGTTTGCTTCGGAGGCCTAGATCTTAGATACAGAACGATAAAAATGGGATTTCCAAATTTTATGATTGAAAACGACAACTTCATAATCTCACAAGGGAATCAAATGCGACACGGAATCTATTGCAGCCAAAGTTCTGAGACTAAAATACGTTGCGTTACAGTTACTGTCATGGTTTCGTAAACTTCCTGATAAGAGCAGAAGGAGATACAAACTGTTTAATTTCCCTTTCCTAATGATTGTCTTACTGTAGCTTTTGACGCCTCGCTCTGCGCCATAGGTTAAGGAATCTCTGAGTTCTACTTCTGGATGATCACTTCTTAGAAAGGCCCAAAGAAAGTTCCTGAATGCTGTATTTAAAATAAACACAGGATTTCTTGCTTTCAAATTTGAAGTTTTTTTCTAATGTAAGCAAGGGTGTCAAGACACCTATAATGTTTCTAATAAATATTTATTTACCCTGTTTTGATTGTTGTTGTCTTTTTTGTTTTGTCTCTCCCTGCCTTGGTTTTTGAGCAACATTTCAACTGACTATGGCCGCCTAACTGGGCCTAACTGGGGGTTTAAAACCTTTTCTTCTGCGAAGGCGCACTTACACACAGGAATACAAGGGAGCCAGATTCGAAAAAGCGATTAGCCCAGTTAGGCGGCCAATGTCGGTTGAAATGTTGCTCAAAAACCGAAGGCAGGGAGAGACAAAACAAAGAAGACAACAACAATCAAAACAAGGTAAATAAATATTTATTAATCACATTATATGTGTCCTGACACCCTTGATATAAGAGGGCTTTATTGGTAAAGAATTATTGTTATTGTTATTCTGAATGCTCGTTTTTCTTGTATACTGTACTCTCCTAAAACAAACACGCAGGTATCTATAATTTAATCACCTTATTTAATCACCTTATCTTTAAAAGGTCATAGCGCGGAGACTTTGCAAGCTAAGATAACTATCAAGGTGGCAATATTTAAGTTTAGATATTACTGGTGCGATCATATATATTTCAAATTCATTCTCTCTTTAATACATCACTGAGAGTTATGTCTCGTTCCATTCCTACCCTGATCATCCCCCCCCCAGGACACCCCCAGGTATTTGCACAAAAAATATTCCCGGCCCCCGGGCATTTGACCGTCAATTTTTCCCCGGCCCCGGGGCATTTGACAACACTAGGAGCTTTTACATTATACAGTTACTGGGAATATGGCATGTTCTCAATGCCCGGGCATTCGCCAAAAAATTTCCCCCGCCCCCGGGCATTTGCGCAATCAATTTTTGTCGACCCCCGGGCTGCCCGGGGGAATGGTCAGGCTAGGAATTGAACGAGACATTAATCAAACTCAGGTATTTTTTAGGACACCTGGTGCTTTATCATTGAAATACCATGGCAAAAATATTGCTACACGAACTAATCGGCCACTGTTTGTAAAAATAACATCAACAAGCCTACTTTTCTCCGTAAATTGAAATTTCAATTGGAAAGAACAGTTTTAGTGGAAATTTTGATATAAAGGATAGTAATATTTATAGTGGAAATATTTGTGAATTTTTTAAAGGAGTCGGAAGTCAACGGAGTTCTTTGAAAATCAACAGATTTTAGCGAAAAATGCAAGCTTATAGCCTTACTTTTTGGTCCAAAACGGGCTATTTTAAAATCAGCATATTTTAGCGAAAAAGGCAAGCCTATAGCCTTAGTTTTTGGTCTTAAATGGGCTATTTGAAAATCAGCATATTTTGCCGAAAAAGGCAAGCCTATAGCCTTACTTTATGGTCCAAAATGGGATATTTAAAAATCAACATATTTTAGCGAAAAAGNCCCGGGCATTTGACCGTCAATTTTTCCCCGGCCCCGGGGCATTTGACAACACTAGGAGCTTTTACATTATACAGTTACTGGGAATATGGCATGTTCTCAATGCCCGGGCATTCGCCAAAAAATTTCCCCCGCCCCTGGGCATTTGCGCAATCAATTTTTGTCGACCCCCGGGCTGCCCGGGGGAATGGTCAGGGTAGGAATTGAACGAGACATTAATCAAACTCAGGTATTTTTTAGGACACCTGGTGCTTTATCATTGAAATACCATGGCAAAAATATTGCTACACGAACTAATCGGCCACTGTTTGTAAAAATGACATCAACAAGCCTACTTTTCTCCGTAAATTGAAATTTCAATTGGAAAGAACAGTTTTAGTGGAAATTTTGATACAAAGGATAGTAATATTTATAGTAGAAATATTTGTGAATTTTTTAAAGGAGTCCGAAGTCAACGGAGTTCTTTGAAAATCAACAGATTTTAGCGAAAAATGCAAGCTTATAGCCTTGCTTTTTGTTCCAAAACGGGCTATTTTAAAATCAGCATATTTTAGCCTTACCTTCTGCTCCAAAACGAGATATTTGAAAATTAGCATACTTTTGCAAACATGGGCTATTTGAAAATTAGCATATTTTACCGAAAAAGGCAAGCCTATATATAGCCTTACTTTTTGGTCCAAAATGGGATAGTTGAAAATCAGCATATTTTACCGAAAAAGGCAAGCCTTTAGCATTACGTTTTGGTCCAACATGGGCTATTTGAAAATCAGCATATTTTACCGAAAAAGGCAAGCCTATAGCCTTACCTTTTGGTCCAAAATCAGATATTTCAAAATAAGCATATTTTACCGAAAAAGGCAAGCCTATAGCCATACCTTTTGGTCCAAAATGGGCTATTTGAAAATAATCATATTTTAGCAAAAAAGCAAGCCTATAGCCTTACCTTTTGGTCCAAAACGGGCTATTTGTAAATCAGCAAATTTTACCGAAAAAGGCAAGCCTATAGCCTTACTTTTTGGTCCAAAACGGGATATTTGTAAATCAGCATATTTTACCGAAAAAAGCAGGCCTATAGCCCTACTTTTTGGTCCAAAATGGGATAGTTGAAAATCAGCATATTTTACCAAAAAAGGCAAGCCTATAGCCTTACTTTTTGGTCCAAAACGGGCTATTTGAAAATAAGCCTATTTTACCGAAAAAGGCAAGCCTATAGGCTTACCTTTTGGTCGAAAATGGGCTATTTGAAAATCATCATATTTTAGCAAAAAAGCAAGCCTATAGCCTTACCTTTTGGTCCAAAACGGGCTATTTGAAAAGCATCATATTTTAGCAAAAAAGCAAGCCTATAGCCTTACTTTTTGGTCCAAAACGGGCTATTTGTAAATCAGCATATTTTACCGAAAAAAGCAGGCCAATAGCCCTACATTTTGGTCCAAAATGGGATAGTTGAAAATCAGTATATTTTACCAAAAAAGGCAAGCCTATAGCCTTACCTTTTGGTCCAAAATCAGATATTTCAAAATAAGCATATTTTACCGAAAAAGGCAAGCCTATAGCCATACCTTTTGGTCCAAAATGGGCTATTTGAAAATAATCATATTTTAGCAAAAAAGCAAGCCTATAGCCTTACCTTTTGGTCCAAAACGGGCTATTTGTAAATCAGCCAATTTTAACGAAAAAGGCAAGCCTATAGCCTTACTTTTTGGTCCAAAACGGGATATTTGTAAATCAGCATATTTTACCGAAAAAAGCAGGCCTATAGCCCTACTTTTTGGTCCAAAATGGGATAGTTGAAAATCAGCATATTTTACCAAAAAA
>REGM01000085.1:507549-522704 GCA_004194415.1 Aurelia aurita | reverse complement strand
ACCGAAAAAGCAGGCCTATAGCCCTTCTTTTTGGTCCAAAATGGGATAGTTGAAAATCAGCATATTTTACCAAAAAAGGCAAGCCTATAGCCTTACGTTTTGGTCCAAAACGGGCTATTTGAAAATCATCATATTTTAGCAAAAAAGCAAGCCTATAGCCTTACCTTGTGGTCCAAAATGGGTTATTTGAAAAGCATCATATTTTAGCAAAAAAGCAAGCCTATAGCCTTACTTTTTGGTCCAAAATGGGCTATTTTAAAATCGGCATACTTTAGCGAAAATGGGAAGCCTATAGCCTTAGTTTTTCGTCCAAAACGGGTTATTTCAAAATCAGCATATTTTACCGAAAAAGGCAAGCCTATAGCCTTACTTTTTGGTCCAAAACGGGCTATTTGTAAATCAGCATATTTTACCGAAAAAAGCAGGCCTATAGCCCTACTTTTTGGTCCAAAATGGGATAGTTGAAAATCAGCATATTTTACCAAAAAAGGCAAGCCTATAGCCTTACGTTTTGGTCCAAAACGGGCTGTAAGCATATTTTACCGAAAAAGGCAAGCCTATAGCCTTACCTTTTGGTCCAAAATGGGCTATTTGAAAATCGTCATATTTTAGCAAAAAAGCAAGCCTATAGCCTTACCTTTTGGCCCAAAATGGGCTATTTGAAAATAATCATATTTTAGCAAAAAAGCAAGCCTATAGCCTTACCTTTTGGTTCAAAACGAGCTATTTGAAAATCATCATATTTTAGCAAAAAAGCAAGCCTATAGCCTTACTTTTTGGTCCAAAACGGGCTATTTGAAAATCAGCATAGCCTTACCTTTTGGTCCAAAATGGGCTATTTGAAAATCATCATATTTTAGCAAAAAAGCAAGCCTATAGCCTTACTTTTTGGTTAAAAACGGGCTATTTGAAAATCATCATATTTTAGCAAAACAGCAAGCCTATAGCCTTACTTTTTGGTCCAAAACGGGCTATTTGAAAATCAGCATAGCCTTACCTTTTGGTCCAAAATGGGCTATTTGAAAATCATCATATTTTAGCAAAAAAGCAAGCCTATAGCCTTACTTTTTGGTCCAAAATGGGATATTTTAAAGTCGGCATACTTTAGCGAAAATGGGAAGCCTACAGCCTTTGTTTTTGGTCCAAAACGGGATATTTCAAAATCAGCATATTTTACCGAAAAAGGCAAGCCTATAGCCTTACTTTTTGGTCCAAAACGGGCTATTTGTAAATCAGCATATTTTACCGAAAAAAGCAGGGCTATAGCCCTACTTTTTGGTCCAAAATGGGATATTTCAAAATCAGCATATTTTACCGAAAAAGGCAAGCCTATAGCCTTACTTTTTGGTCCAAAACGGGCTATTTGAAAATAAGCATATTTTACCGAAAAAGGCAAGCCTATAGCCTTACCTTTTGGTCCAAAATGGGCTATTTGAAAATCATCATATTTTAGCAAAAAAGCAAGCCTATAGCCTTACCTTTTGGTCCAAAACGGGCTATTTGAAAATCAGCATATTTTACCGAAAAAGGCAAGCCTATAGCCTTACCTTTTGGTCCAAAATGGGCTATTTGTAAATCAGCATATTTTACCGAAAAAAGCAGGCCTATAGCCCTACTTTTTGGTCCAAAATGGGATATTTGAAAATAAGCATATTTTACCGAAAAAGGCAAGCCTATAGCCTTACCTTTTGGTCCAAAATGGGCTATTTGAAATTCATCATATTTTAGCAAAAAAGCAAGCCTATAGCCTTACCTTTTGGTCCAAAACGGGCTATTTGAAAATAATAATATTTTAGCGAAAAAAGCAAGCCTATAGCCTTGCCTTTTGGCCCAAAATGGGCTATTTGAAATTCATCATATTTTAGCAAAAAAGCAAGCCTATAGCCTTACCTTTTGGTCCAAAACGGGCTATTTTAAAATCAGCATATTTTAGCGAAAAAGGCAAGCCTATAGCCTTAGTTTTTGGTCCTAAATGGGCTATTTGAAAATCAGCATATTTTGCCGAAAAAGGCAAGCCTATAGCCTTACTTTTTGGTCCAAAACGAGATATTTGAAAATTAGCATACTTTTGCAAACATGGGCTATTTGAAAATTAGCATATTTTACCGAAAAAGGCAAGCCTATATATAGCCTTACTTTTTGGTCCAAAATGGGATATTTGAAAATCATGTTACGGATATCACTATGAAGGTAGCAGCAAAAAGGATGTTTTGCATGGAAGAAAAAAGACATAAAGGAGACAACAAACACTGGATGAAATGGTCAAGTTTAACAGTATCAATCCAGGTGAATCAAATTGAACAGAGATACATGTACTACAATTCCCCAATTTAACAAGCTCCATGGCCAATACGCGATTACGGTAAAGAGGGTGGCGAGGAAATTACTACCAAGATACATTGCATTAGTTAATCGAATTCCTATAGAATTGCTGACGATTCTTAATAGAAACGCAATGCATCTTGGTGAAACTTCCTTAACGTTATCTTTAGCGCAATCGTGTGTTCACCTCCTCCCTTACGGCTAGTTAGGACAATGCATTACCGAGGAAAACGTGCACAGCCCAGAGGACTGTTAAGGATCCAGGTGATGAGACATGACCCGAATGGAGGATTTTTTTTAATGTTTAAGAATTGGTTTATCAATTTTGAGAAATTTCTCCAAGCTCGTATGAATTTGAAAAACCTATGACAGGGGTGTAAAAATCATCGTATGTATTTGGAAAAGTGGTAATGAAACGCTTTCCTTCCAGTGAACATCGTTTAAAGGCAATCTGTCTCATTTGTAATTGGCTGTAAATTGTAAAAGAGGATTAAAAATTTGTATGGCAGGATTACCAGAAAAGAATTGAAATAAGATCGTAATCAATTTTCATCATGCGAAAAGTTCAAAGAGACTGGGTTCTAGCTCCTTTCCTTTGTTCAAGCTTTGTTCTTTAAACCAATCACCTGCGCGAAAGAGCTCCTTTAATGAAAGCATCTTGAAAAGGTTATCGTTAAGGTTCCTAAAACGAGACTAGCTATGTCAATCTGCAATGGTCCACTTCAGCACTACAGATTTTTATCAGGTCGTATCAGACCCCGGATGTTTTAACATACAAGCGCGGGAAAACTTCTCTAAAGTACGAGCAAGTGGTCTCTTTGATTCCTAGGCTAAGATCAATTCTCTAAATGCTCCACTATACGAGCGAGGTTAATTGCGGAATTGCAGTGAAAAGTCGACGTGATATTTCACGTTTACTAAAACGGGCCTAAGCAACGAAATACAGTAAAAACCCGCATATAAGAACTACAACTCTTAAGAACCTTCAGACTAAAAATTTGGAAGATGTTTTTTTTAACTTTGTAGAAATTATATTAATTCTAGAAAGAAAGATGTTTCAAGTTGCTAAATGCAGAAAGCAGGTCATTTATATGGCTTTTTAAATAGTACATGCCCTCTTAATTGAACCACTTTTAAATTTTATACCCCAGAATTAAGAACCTTTGCTAGGCTAAAAGGCTAAGGTCAAAACGTGGTAGTTCTTCTTTGCAGGTTTTTACTGTACTAGCATCTAACTTGTGTCTTCAATGGATCAGTAGTCTCTTTACATCCTGTTCCGCTACAATTTCAATAAAGACTCTAGTGCTCTTGCTATCTTGCTCCCAGTGCTCCAAGATACAAGCGAGGCTAAATTGCGTTCGAGTGAGGCTAAATTACGGAATTGCAATGAAGAGTGAATAACGCGAAATTTCACGTTTACTAAAAGGGGCCTAAGAAAAGAAATATCGGCATCTAATTGGTCTCTTCACATTTGGTGATCTGATCTTTAAGAATATCTCCTACATTCAACGAATACAACAAAACATGATACAAAAGTTGTGTTCTTGTCCCTTCGTGCAAGTTTGAATAGAAATGTCAATTCTAATGTTTTTATTCTGCGGGTCGCTTCTCCGCATGTTTCTTTGTGTAATCCTCAGCATTTTTGTCATACTTACTTCGGTGTTTTGAATACTCCTCTGCAAGATCAGCCCGTAAAGGATGTTCCGGCTCCGGATCGTGAACAAGAGCAACCAGAGCTTGAATCACTATGAAAGACAAATGAATATTCATACCGGGTAACCCAAAGAGGTGAACCGAGAACATTTTTAACACAAAATGAAGTAATCGACCGAAATGAGTGATTTAAAAAGCCTACTAGATCGACCAAAATCATTTTTATTATTTCTATCAACATCACAAATTGACGAAAATAACGATTTAAGCAGATCTAAAATCGGTCAAAAATCATCAAAAACAGGTGATCTATTTGATCAGTGCGAAACAATAAGGAATACCTTTGCATTAGCTTGGCAATAGGCATGTTAGACTGAAATCCTCAATGCATGCAAACAGTTCTCAGTAACGAAAAGAACTTTTTTCTGTCTGGATTTTTTTATTTCGTTAATTTTTAATTTTTTCCCATTTGTCATTCGACCGCGTTGATTAAATTTGTTGTATAGCTGAAAGAATAGGTAAAGCATTGATACCATGGTCAATATTTTTACTCAATTCCTGTACACGCAATCAAATATTTTCTTTAAAATTTGCCTCTCAAAGCTATTCTACAAAAGAGTCTGAATCGAACGATATTTTTTATACATTTTGTAGAATTTTCGAATGCGGGTGAACAACAGTAATTGAAGCTCAAACGCCCCCGCCAGCGCCGCCGCTCAATCGAACCTTTCGTATAAAACTGTACAAAAAACATCGCTCCATCCAGACTCTTTTGTAGGATAGCCAAAAAGTCTACTCAATTATTAGATAAAGGAACGAGTCTCGTTCTTACAACTATCAAGGGAACTTCTTTTGCGAATCAACGCACCTCTATTCTCAAGGCAGTGCCAACAATCTTAGATTTTGCTCTCACTGAACAAGACTGTTGTTAATTGATCAAGGCTTTTTGGGCAATAGACATTTAGCTATTCTACAAAAGAGTCTGAATCGAGCGATATTTTTATACATTTTTATTCACAAGGTTCGAGCGAGTGGCGTTAAAGATTCTATCACTATTGTACACATTCAAAGATTTTTGACAAAATTATAAAAATATCGCAGAATGGCTAAGAGGTTTATTTTGCGTTTTTTAAGTCACAAATTTAAGGTCCAAAAGTCTGGATCCACTCCCCATATTAGTTTGTTTGTATCGTTNAATTTAAGGTCCAAAAGTCTGGATCCACTCCCCATATTAGTTTGCTTGCATCGTTCATCAAAAACCATTGATATCACCATTCTTTCTGAAACAACAATTTATTTCACTTGTGCCAGTGTTTCGTGATATACAATAGCATATTCTTCACTACCAAATACGACATTAAATTGTTAGTTGGTTTTTAATAATGGATAAAAATGAACAAATTTGGTAGTGGCCTCAGACTTTAGGACCCGATCTTTAGTCAATTCTTTCAGCGACACAAAGAAATTTTAATCGACACAATTGAATCACAGGTTTGTCAATTATCGCTGATCGGACACACGGAACTCTTTCTTGACTTATGACCTATGTCAAGAATACTTATGCCAAGACGAAACATATTCCGCCCACAAAAATGTGTTTTTGCGATAAAACGTTCAATTACTTACTGCTTTCACAGTTGCTAATAGACAATAACGCTAAAGATGGCGGCTCCAAAGGCTCTATTGTGTTTTGCTGCAAAGCATGCTGGTAAAAAGCTCCCTGACGACCACCTAACGACATCAAAATGTCGGTATGCCGTTTCGACTAGCTAGCTTGAATTCGAATCGACCTGGAATTCGAATTCAACATGGTTCGAAAGAAAAACCTTTCCAAAGCAGAAAAGTAAAGTTTGATTCGAATTGAAGTTTTAATTAAAGATTTGCATTCGAATTACGAAATTTTCCTATTTGTTTACATTGATTACTTGTTCGGAACGTTACCACAGCTAGTCGAAACGTTAGACCAGAATTTTTATGTTGTTAGGTGGTCGTCAGGGAGCTTTTTACCAGCATGCTTTGAGCGGCCGCCATCTTTAACGTTATTTTCTATTAAGTTTATGCACGAGCAGGTGCGCCAAAAAATTACCCACTCTTGTTGACAGGCTATAATAAATCATACACTAGGTGGCCAAGAGCTATCAAATAGACTATACTTAGCAACATGTACCAAGTATTTATAAAATTATGCCATGTTGTCACTTTGCGAAATGACAGATTTTGGGCTGTTTTTGTAAATCTCAAAAACATGTTGTAATCATCAACATATCCTAACAAGAGTAGTCTCCTTTGCAGCTCTTTTATTGCTCAATACCCACACAAAATTTGGAAGACCTAGCTTTTACAATTATGGAAATATTTTGAGCTTTCTAAGATCATTTTTTTGCTGTTCGGAAAAGGGTGTGGTCAAAATATGGGCGTAGCCAGACACCTGATGCACTTTGAAAATATTTTGATGGTGGATATTGTTTACAACAAGTACCTAGAACTAAAAATAATGAAGATCATGCAATTCAATCCCCAAAAGGGAAATTATTAGCATTACAATAATACCAACATTTACCTATCTTGCTACCTTAAAGATTGATAATTTAATCAGCAGTAAAAACCTCAAATAATACTTGTCAATTTATCATCAGTTTTTCAGTGGCCTACTTTCCGAGCTATAAGCAAATTGTTGAAAGTTATTGGGTTGGAAACAGCCTGAATCGAACGAAAAACATTGATCAAATTCATAAAGATTGAACTTTTGGAAGATGAGAAAACAATTACTGATGTCAATACAAAGACTTTACGGATATTATAAAGAGGAAAGATTGTTGAATTGATGAAAGTAATACTAAGATTGTGCAAGCATCGAGCGACACTTCATGCAACTGATCGTAAATAACCAACTTTAATTCCCAAGTCGTTTCCAAGAATTGTTTCATTCTTTTTTGTGTCAAGCGAAGTCTTTAGAAAATTTGATTAATGCTTTTCGATCGATTCAGGCTGTTTCCAGACTAACATTTTTGAAGAAATCGCTTATAACTCGAGAAGAAGTCGGTAAAAAAATTTAAAAAATACGCAGATCAATATTAGGGATTTTTATTAAAATTTAAACTAAGATTAATTGATAAAAACGTCCTAGTATACGATTTACCATGGCCTGTCAAAAGTTGGTACCTTTTTGGTGCATCCGGTTTCCTTTTACAGTTGCTATATTAACGTGTGTGCTCTAACGGATGAGTAAAAAAAGTTCGACGTTTGAAAAATCAGCAAAATGTAAAAATTCACTTAATGTTGAATTTTTCTCCTTGAGGTGTTGCATCAAACATCAAATTGAATTTTTTGCAGTATCAATCAATCAATCAATCAATCAATCAATCAATCAATCAATCAATTTTGGGATATTGAAAATCCTATTAACGTGTTTCAATTAACGAAATTCCAACGTTTTATTAGCTACCTCATTTTGAAGCATGTGACGAAATTGCACAGAATTCTAAGCAAGTCTATCTGTTTGTCCAGTGGAATTCTGTAACAAGGTTGATTGCGGTTGAAATTAATCTTGTGATCATGTGCGAATCGAAGGTCAATGGGAAATCGTAAAAAAAAATTCAGAATCCTAGGCAAGACTTACGATGTCTTCTAAAGCCTATGGTTCAAAATAAGGGTTTTCAAACCATCATTTCAAAATATTTTGCATAATTTAGCATAATTGTTATTATTACTACAACCGATTTGGACAAATTTTGAAGACTCATAGCAAAACCAAATTTTGCGGATTTTTCAGAATGGCTAAACTTTTTTCTGACTCACCCGGTATTTACATGAACTGGTGTAAGGATATATGTTTACCTTGCTCTGTTTTTGTAGCTGGCTTCCAGTTTTCTGGACTAATAATTGGCAGACATACTTGACCCTTTTCATCAATATTTGGATGATAGATTTTCGTCTTGAAGGTGACCTAAAGATAAAGAAGACAGGTTAAAAACTTGGGATGAAGGGAAGAAAATTTGCACACAAAAAACAAGGAATCTATTAAAGCTGATGTTTTGAAACAAAAGCAGCAGTTATTTTCATGATTTTAGGGAAAAATCATCATGATACTGAGAAACACACTACATTTGTTGATCGTCTGGGTGATATTCTCTAAACTTTGATATATTGCTGGTAGGTATTTGCGTGGATTAAAGCATTTTCAGCATGTTTGAGAAAGTTTTCATTTTTTCTGATGTTTGCCATTAAAGGGTTTGTGCAAGGTTAAAAGCTTGCATTTTGGCCAAATTTCCACCTCTGGGCCCACTGTGTATCAACAACACACAAAAGTTTGTTTGTTGCAGCGGAGCGAAGCGAAGCTGCCTAATAATCTTGCACGATCTCGCAGGTTTCGTTGGCGGATTAGCAGATGTGGAAAGTTTTTGGTTTTATTGCGGCTGCCCAAAGATATCATTGTGGCACATTTCTTACACATGCACAGTATGGAAATGTATGTGAGGCCAGTTATTTAATGTATATGATAAAAAGTATCAATCAATCTAAAGCTCTTACTATAAACAGACAATGCATAATCCTGATTTAAAATTGTAACATATGATATCATCAAATTCATATTTGCAGAATTTGTTGATGTAGGAGGGATGCTGCACTCTCTGAATGGAATTTATTGCTAGTTTAAAAAATAGTTGGTATGATGCATGTTGGTACGATGCATGCATGTTCCATCCAGTATTTATCTGACAAAAGTAAGCTTCTCAAGGNTTTGTTCATTTTGAAACTGCTGTGAATTTTTGTTGACAATACAGATAAACACAAAATTTAAAAACAATTAGAAAGCTGAGAATCTCAGCTTTTTATAAACATGTAGTGTTTTATGATTGAAAATATTACATTTTGGCCAAATTTCCACCTCTGGGCCCACTGTGTACCAACAACACACAAAAGTTTGCAGAATTTGTTGATGTAGGAGGGATGCTGCACTCTCTGAATTGAATTTATTGCTAGATGAAACAATAGTTGGTATGAATGATGCATGTCGGTATGATGCATGCATGTTCCATCCAGTATTTATCTGACAAAAGTCAGCTTCTCAAAGAGAACAGCCATTTACCACACAAAGGAAATTGTGACTCTGCCATAGACCAACACTTCTGGAGAACTCTTTTCCTTGTTTTTCAAGTCTTAAATAATGCCAGTCAACCAGCATCCTTTGCGCGCTTCGCTCGTTGCCTTTCGACTGCAGCGGCCATTTTCATATGACAACATTCTGTGCAAAGCGCGACCGCAAAGGATGCTGGTTGACCGGCGTTCTTTAAACCAATGTTTGCTGAGTGGGAAATTTAGCAAAACGTTTGCAATAAAAAATTAGTGCGATCTTAAAGATGCTTACCTTTGGAGGTTTGAAAGGATACTCTGCAGGAAAATTGATTTCTATTTTGAAGGCACCTTTGTTGTAAGGAGCCTTGTCCTGGGGAGGACAAAGTGAACAACTTTTCAGAATTATATTATGTTAACCACTGGGAAAACGGAAGAACAATATCAATGTTTGTCAACATAGTATAACAACTGGAATTATCCTATATAACAGTGGTGGCACAAAGCTTAAAACAATGGGCAGGATATCTTGTAAATTATTTCGAATTGGGGAGAATGAAATGCATACCGACGCATTTTAAATGCAATTTGCATTAACAACCAAAGTCAACTATTGGAAAATGAGGAGGATATGCCCTACCCAATCCTCACAGTGGTGCTGCCTCTGATATACAAAATGCTTACTATGGTTTTTGTGCAAGTATTTTTACCTGATCTGAAACCAACCATTTGTAGAAGAAATCTTACCACTTTTTGAACTGCAGACAAGCATTTCAAGAATTTTCAGATTGATTTTTCCAAATCTTGTCATACCTTGCAGGCTATGTCTTATGTTTTTTAGATCTTGTTGAAACATCGTGCAACATTGTACTTTGTTCAAAGTACAATTCAAATAAAACTATGTTTTTGCTATCCAGATGGATTTTGCAAAGTTTGGGAGCTTCTTTCAAACAAAAGATAAAACCTGCATATTTTTGACATGTTATAAGATTTTTTAATAATTTTTATTTTTGAACAAGGCCTGATGCATACTTATGCGTTTGCTAGACTCTTTTTCCATTTAAGCTGCGTTCACACGATACTGGATTCATTTTGTATTGGATTCACTGACCCAATCCAAAATGAAACTTGCTCTGTTCACACGATATCGGATTGGTCTTCACTGTTTACAGCCTGTTCACACGGATGCGCTCTGCACTGCATAGCATAAAGAATTGTTCTTCTATGTGGCAATATCATCTATTGTTTTCGCTATTCTTTGATATTATTGTTCATGACAAAAAACTCTCAGGCTACAAAATCCTCCAGGTGGCGATTGTTTATGAAAACAATACACTAATCTCAAATTGAGCCTCTGGAGCGAAAAGCACATCGGATTCATGCGTTCACACAAGCACAAAAGTGATCCGATAAGTTTTCATACCATCTTCAGAGATTTCACTCTGCAAAAACGATACGTAGCGTATCGGATTGGGTTGTCGCCGTGTAAACAGAATGCCTACAGTATCTGGTATGAAAAGTAATAATCCGATATGCAATGAATCCTGTATCGTGTGAACAGGGCCTGAGATGAAAAATAGCTGAAAAGGTATCAAAATGTTTGCCGCAACACTTTTGTTATTTTCAATCAATTTCATTCTCTTTCTTCAGAAATCTTTCAAAATTATGGAACAATTTCAAACAATCAAATCTGAGCTAGCAATGAAACATTCATTTTCAAAAGCAAAATCTTTGCTATGGACACTGTTGCATATTCAAATATGTGTCCCATTTTGCCGCATAAAATTTTGAATTTCTAAACACTCCTAAGATTTGAGTGCTTACCTTTACCTTCCCATTTGCAAAGCAACGTGCTTTGACCAAGAAACTAAAACAGTATCCAAGGACACCGGCGTGATATCATTATTATTATATATGAAAAACGTGATGAATCATTATTGCATTTTGAACTGAAAACATTCCAAACAAAACGCTTCTTGAATTTTTTTCTTTCATAGTTATGAATGATCAAAACACTAGCAAACAGCACTACATGTCAGCAGAGAAGGATTCTGACCAGCAAACCCGATCTCCTTGATTAATGAATGAGTGAGACATCTGTAAATCAACTTTCTTCAGGGAAAATCATATCAATTTTGAAAGCGCTGTGCAAAGCTTTGGAGAAGAAGCTTTGTGGTTGATAAATTATTAACATGAAACTCAGAATCACATTTAAGAGGTCAATTGTCTAACAATGACAGCGCATGTTGCTGTTCAATGATGTCATTCAAATATCTGATCCTAGCAGCAAAGACTCTATACTGTCAATTTACTGTGTTTTCTTTTTATAGACAAGTCAATTAAGTCAAAGTCAGATCTATAGCAGCTCTTTATTTGCACTACCAAGGCCGGGAAGAGCATAAGCAAAACTAGACAACTAACAGACTTGTGTATAAGTGACTGAAACAAGGTCTGCATGAAACAATCAAATCATCTTGAATAAAAAAATCTGACTTTGATGGTTGCAAAACCAGAAGATATGGATGAGAGAAACAACAGTCAAAGAACAACTCTGATAATATGTCAGTCCACGAACGCTTGTCATGTTCATGTGGTAATGGGTGGGACTCGAGCCACAACACTTTCCATAGGTTTTAGCCTGTAAAGCCTTCAAAGTATTTNGCTGTGCAAAGCTTTGGAGAAGAAGCTTTGTGGTTGATAAATTATTAACATGAAACTCAGAATCACATTTAAGAGGTCAATTGTCTAACAATGACAGCGCGTGTTGCCTGGTCAATGATGTCATTCAAATATCTGATCCTAGCAGCAAAGACTCTATACTGTCAATTTACTGTGTTTTCTTTTTATAGACAAGTCAATTAAGTCAAAGTCAGATCTATAGCAGCTCTTTATTGCACTACCAAGGTCGGGAAGAGCATAAGCAAAACTAGACAACTAACAGTCTTGTGTATAAGTGATTGAAACAAGGTTTGCATGAAACAATCAAATCATCTTGAATAAAAAAATCTGACTTTGATGGTTGCAAAACCAGAAGATATGGATGAGAAAAACAACAGTCAAATAACAACTCTGATAATATGTCAGTCCACGAACGCTTGTCATGTTCATGTGGTAATGGGTGGGACTCGAGCCACAACACTTTCCATAGGTTTTAGCCTGTAAAGCCTTCAAAGTATTTGAAGATGAGTGGCACCCTTCTTCTCAAACTAAGTGATGTGATTTAAGTTCATTACACATAAGAAACAAAGATGATAGAAACCAAGATAGCCCATAAATAGCGAAGGGCCAGCATAAAATTTTATTGCAGCATAGTTAAGGTAGTATCTTGCCATGAAAACATTTGCTGTTGCATATATACCTAAAACATACTCGTGCAAGTTTGTAGAAATCTGAAAATTGTTATGAAATATCAGGTTTGCCAAAATGACCTTCATTTCTTGACAGCCAAAAGAAACAAAATTGCATGCTTATATGAGCTTAAATTACCTAAATTGTGTTCCCATAAATTTGAGGTAGAATAATCAATCCAAGATAAATTATATCTGTTAACTTAGATATTTTCAAGATTAAATTGGGTAATGTATTTGAATCGCAGTGAATTGAAACTTTTCTTGCAGTTGGCTCTCAAAAGTGCGAAATTCTTTATTGCGCATCCAGTACTTAAAGAGTTAAAGAAGGCAATTTGAAAATCAATGTTTATAAACTTACAGGTACAATTAATCCTTGCCACATAAGAATATTACTTTCATCGACTTGAATTTCTCTAAATACTTTCACGCCAGAACTTCTTATGTCGTTCAATTCCTTCAAAATAAAAACAACAATCTTTAAAAATTTCATCAAGAACAGAAGCAAGTTGAGATATTTGGTGACTTAAATTGAGACCAAACTTCTACTACTCTGCGTTTGCTCTTTTCTGTATTTATCTATTTTTCTTCATTAAAAACATTTTTTCATTGGAACAAAACAGTGTCAAAAATGGCACAAAAGATGCTGTTTCCTTTGATACATCTTTCAAATGCCAAGAATTCCTTCAATAGATGATAACGCTAAAGATGGCAGCTCCAAAGACTCTGTTGTTTTTTGCTGCAAAGCATGCTGGTAAAAAGCTCCCTGACGACCACATAACGACGTACAAACTTCAGTCTGCCGTTTCGACTAGCTTGAATTTGAATCGACCTTAAATCCTAAAGCAACATAGTTCGAAAGAAAACCTTTCCAAAGAAGAAAAACTAAACTTTTGATTCGAATTGAAGTTTTAATTAAAGATTCACGTTCGAAATACAACATTCTTCTGTTTGTTCACATTGATTACTTGTTTCAAACTTTACCACAGGTAGCCAGTCAAAAGGACAGACCAACATTTTTATGTCGTTAGGTGGTCGTCAGGGAGCTTTTACCAGAATGCTTTGCGCGGCCGCCATCTCTAGCATTATTGTCTATTGAAAACCAGTTTCATGGCCACAGGTGGGGATGGGATGGCATAGTCTTTGTTTTCAAGGATGGTCATTAGAATCTTTCAAAAAGGAGGAGAAAAGGGTTCAGTAGAGGTTACGAAGGGTAAGAATTTTTCCAAGAAAAGCTGGAACAAGATTGGGAAAGGCACCAAGGGTGAATGCTTAAAATTTTTTGCTGGGCCCCTAACTCATAAACAAACTCACAAAACTGTCAAAGTTTTCATTTTGGCATTGGCAAACTTGGATTGCAAAAGGCGTTCTAAGCAAAAAAAGGGTGTTATGCGACAATTCCTTGGAGTTCCCTGGGGTCCTGATTTTTAAAAAACTGTTCAAAAACTGTCCATGTTTAAAATTTAGCGCTGGCGAAAGTGCAATAGGGGGAGGTGTTCTAAGCCAAAATAAAAGGCATAAATATCCTCAGAATTTGGATGCCCCCAGTTCCTGCCATGCAACTGTTGGCTACTCATTTCTGTTGCTGTTGTTGCAGTATTGCTGAAAACAAATTGAAAGACCAATTTTTAAAAGCGATTTTTGGGATTTTGTATTTCTCTGTATTTCTATGCATTATTGTTCATTGCAGCGAAAACAATCCAATAAAGGTGGTGAGATTTTTCTCCATTTGAAAAAAGCAGTGGAAAAAGGCCTCAATATTAGCCTGCGTGCAGACTTTTTGGTAACTGGGGAGGAGGAGAAAGAAAGGAACTACAAAGTCTGCGCAACGCCGTGCATTTTCTTGCTTTTCATCACATGACCATGACATCATCTTTGTCACAAGGTTGCGCAATTTTGAGTTCGAATCGCAAAGAAATTTCGAAACGAAGTGGTGGCTTGTGCGATCTGTATCAAAGAATTAAATGTCAAGAGTGATAGGAATCTCATAGATAGTGCTGGCTCCTTTAGTCCAAAGACTGAAATCGAATCTTTGGAGTTCATTAATCTTGCAGAGACACCGTTGTGTAAATATATCTGTCGCCGATGCGTAGATGTGTTGAAGAAGCGAAGAAAGTTTTACGCTGCATTTAGGCCGATGGAATCACGGAGGAATTTAACTTGGTCAATCATGGCTTGTAACGGGCAAATCACCAGCACAATGCTTGTGAAAAGTGGTCTGTCCAACATACATTCAGCAATCAAAGGATCAAAGGCAAACTCTGAAAGACGAGAGACTTTCTAAAAAACCAATCGGTGCACTGAAGTACACGTTGCTTCCTTGAAGAAATTTCTTCATCACAATTTTCTGCTCATCAAGGATCCGATGGATCTTAAAAATGCGTTGGACATGATTTAGGCCACTCTGAAACTTCGATTCATCCCAATCTTTAACATGTTTACACGATAATCTTATCTGCTTCCGGGCTGCTTCCCTTCGCGATCCGCCATTTTGTTCCACTACGGAGTACTTTGATGACAATGAACTTTTTCTCGCTTTGTAAAAAAGACAATACAGACTGTCTTTCGTTAAATCTATTGGGTCCTGGGATTTGAGGACTCGATACTGATTGGCTATCCTAACAAAAGAAAACAAAGGGCATCTCGCTTGCGCAATCACATTGAAAATTTGAAAACAAGAAAATTCACGGCGTTGCGCAGACTTTGTAGTTCCTTTCTTTCCCCTCCTCCCCAGTAACCAAAAAGTCTGCACGCAGGCTA
>REGM01000085.1:481671-491713 GCA_004194415.1 Aurelia aurita | reverse complement strand
TATAGTCATTCCGCTAAAACTTGTTTGAAGCGGAATGGTATTGTGGGGGTATGGTTAGGGGGAATGGAGCGAAAACAAGGACTCATGTAATAAATCTAGGACACCAGCTGCAAACACCAAAAGACATCCATATCGTATTTCAAGTCATAAAGTCTGTATTAGATAGCATAAAGGGCTTTAAAAGGCTTTAAATTCAAGCATAACGAGGACGATGTTTAATTGTCAAGGTCAAACGCCCTCTTTCTAGGCGGTTCTTGTCTGTAACTTCACATAACAGATGTCGCTGAAGGGTTATATTTTCTAGCTAATTCCTTTTTCATGAGACTAACTATCTATTTATCTAACTATTTATTACATCTAACTGTTCATCGTATATCAAGCTAACTATCTATCAAATTGTTTCAAAATTACAGGGATATATTGGAATAATTTTCTTCAATGACACGTGTCTCTAGGCCCCCTAGACTCATTATTTTCGTGTTGTCTCACTCCCCTGAGCTGATATGTCGCTACAACTACTGAAGCGACAACAACAACAACATCAATTCAATTCAATGAGCGAAAATGAAGGGACTCATATCGCGAGTCTAATGTGTCTACCCAAACATTGTACAGAGTCGTTCAAAATATGGAGATAGAGTTGTTTCAATGAGACATCAGTTATTATTCACAAATTTCACCAGACAGCATATCATCACTATAGATTATAGATATTGTAACTAACTAATGACAATTTCTAATCTCATCAGATATAAATGACCCAGTCAGGAATATCAATTTGAGGTTAAGAAAGCAATTTGCAGATACGACCGAGAGGGCAAACCAGGGATCAGGCGTAGAAGTTTGACCAATTCCTTTAAATGCTCTTTCTTTCTTTCTTTCTTTCTCACTTTCTTTCTTTTAAGAGCATGCATCCAACAAACTTCCCCATACGAGTCCATAATGGCAGTTGTTCTTGAGGAGGCTTTGGCCACCCTAACCACGCGCCATAGGATGCGTTGATAATCATTGACAATATTAATGTTGAAAAAATGATACTATCTCGCTTACTCGTATCTTTTCTGCCCATTTTATTATTCGCCTTGTACTCACAGCTCCGAATTTAGGCCTTCGGCCTTCCTGCACGCTACGCGGCTATACTTTCAATGATTATCAACGCATCCTATGGCGCGTGGTTTGTCCATTCAAAACGTTCTTCCTCCTTCCTTTCTTTGTTTCTTCCTTCCTTTCTTTAAAGATCCATTGCTAACCATGATCCTTTGTGCGCTGAATGAAAAGCAAGACAAAGAGAATCTGGCCAAAAACGATTTTCAGATAATACGAAAGTCGGCTTTGGCGCCCCGAAGGATCATGGTTAGCAATGGGTCTTTAAGTTCGTAGAAATCGCGAGCATTCAACACATCCCCCTTTACAAGCCCAAAATAGCTGCTGTTCTTGGTAGAGCTTTGGCATCCCTGAACAATTCCCAAATCGATTTTTTCAATTTATCACATTAAAAATTAACGTAAAGTACCCCTTTTCCTATTGTTCTGAAACATTATCAAAGAGGAAAATCCCTCTATAAAATCTATACTCAATACGCAAGTGATAAACGAGAAAGATCCCAAAGATCATCTCTTAGCATTTCTTGCCAAATCGCAGAGTAAAGAATGGTCATCGGTAGCCCTGATGTCGCTCTTTCTGTCCCATTCCACAACCATTGTCGCTTAGGAAGAACATAACCCTCTACTTGTTTATACAGATAAATTAAATATAATGCACAACCAAGTTTGGAAAACTTTGGATGAAATATGCATAACTTCAAAGAATGATATATTCTCTCGTGTTTAGTTTCGGATCAAACTATTTAGAAAAGAATTCTTTACTTATTTTAAAAGTTACTACAAAAAATTCTTTGTAGCTTCACAGTGTTTGAGAAGCTTCTAGAAATAATCCCACAGTTTGTACTAACTTTGAGATTCAATTATTTGTTCAGTTTCACTTAAGGAATTTGTTCTTTATTGCATGATGGGGCCTGATTACATTAAAACAGTTAACCTCATTTTTATAGCAGTAGGAAGTTGATTTATTTCAGTGGTCGACTGATTTTATCACTTCAAGATAGTGTCTGACCACGAGGCTGCTCTTTTAATGCTTTGTACAACGAGGTAAGAACTCACAACTGCTCACAACCAAGCGCGGTTTCGTCTATTATTGACGTGGTCCGAAGACTTTACGCATTCGCCATATATCAAGTCTTGCACACATTCGCAAAAGGCCAAAAGGATTCGTACTCTATTCAGAGAGATTTTCAGATTACTGTGCCAATGGAATAAATGTGAACCAGGACTTCGACACTTCATTTGTGGCCAAAGCGCTGAATTTCTATAAATACGTTCATGGACATTGCTTCAGTCTGCATATCCTGAGATACGAAAGGGAACCAGGAGTTATTTTCGTGAAATACTCTGAACAGAAAACTTCCTGTCGGGATTCATGCTACGAGTAAAGAGCTCCAAGTTGCAGTTTACCGTGAAATATAAAAGAATAAGAGCTGATTTCACGAAAAATTCTTGTTGAACAGAACCATCTTCTCGCGTGGTTGTGTGATGTGTGATTGTGTCAAGGTGTCAAGTAAAGGATCCTTTATGAGCCTGTGATTGTATGCCTGAACAACTCGAAAAGAGACAATTTCTCCTTTGATTGTACGCGGCAAGTAAAGGAGCTCAATTTGCAGCTTGCTGTGGGAAACGAAAGCAACTGGAGCGAATTTTAAAACTATTTTTGAACAGAAAATTTGGATTGGCTTTGTGATTGTACAGTTCGAGTCAACGAGAATATCGGCTAACTACGGAGGAACCTCCTATTGTTGTTAGGTGGAGAAAGTTTATAGCTGCAAACGTATGCGCATCAGCCCCGGGGCATCAGCACGAGTGTAATTAGTGCAGAATTGATTAATATTCTGCTAATATCTTCAGATTCTGAAGAAAGCTGCCGAAAAACCTGGTTATAAAGACACATTGACACAATTGTCATTTGCGACTCCCGTGTGGCGAAAAACGAAAGACTGTCTTTTCTTGAACAGCGGAAGAATTATCTCTTGGTTGTAGTAACGTGGTTGGCCTTAAAGGTCGCCTGAGATCCAGCAAGATAACAGATGATAAACTTTAACAGAATCCTAAGAATTTTAACTGAATTGATAGAGGTCTGACGGGAGCACTGACAAACTGTCACTGAATTGGAGTTGGCAGTTGGGGTTTCGAAGCATCGTCAAGGAGGAACTAGCAATCTGTTGGAAGCTTGCGTCGCGAGGAACAGAGGATTTTCGACAAATCTTTGCATTTTTCAAGACTGTGTGTACAGACAGTTTCAGACAAGAAAATAAATTCTAGAGAGAATCAGTTGGAAGCGTGCTATCCTTAGCAGAAGTTGGAGAGTCTCCTCCTCCTATATCAAGCAAGTGTGTGCAGAGAGTTTCATACTGGAAAATATATACAGGAGAGAACAATTTTGAAGCTTGTTGCTCTCATTAGCATAAGTGGCACGGTCTCTCTAATTTATGCACGCAGACAAATCGAAATTTTTATCGTTGTTCTGTTTAAAGCGAAGACCAGTGGAATGTTGAATTTTGCAACTTAGTTTGTTGTCTTTATTTGCTGAACGAGCAGGTGAAACTATAAATATCAATATCGTAAGTTTTTAATGAGCGAGCATTTTTAACGGCCGAAGCTTGTACAGACGGTTCAGAATAGTTGGATGCCTGCACAGTGCCAAACCTCACTTGAGAAAATTGTTTCGCGTCGAAATCGAAGTGGATATTTGGATATTGTGCTGAGTTGGGAAATATTGTATTTTCAGCCATTTCAGCCTACCAAGAAGACATTTTTGAACAAGCAATACCATAGGGTGTATTGGTAATCTCTTGGAAAATAATCAGGCAAGGTATTTGATGAAACTCTAATACCAACAGTAGAGTAGTAGAGAAACACGTTGCCTTTTGATTGTGATTGTGATTGCTGGAGCTGACCACAGACTTGATAAATATAAGAAGTTTGTCTCTGTAAGCCACAGCCGAAATTGAATTTCGAAAGAAAAGCTCAGGACGCCTTCTCGCCCGTTTCGATAAATACAGTATCACTTTCAAACATCGGCTTGGTTTTCTGTCGCAAAGGAGGTCATTGTTTTAAGTGTGATTGCTGCATTCGCAATAGCTTCGAGGTCTTCGAAACTAAAATAACTTATCGACGATTATAATTCCAAACGAAAAGTGGTACGACGTTTTCACTTGGATCGACGAAGGATAGACTTGACGATTTTCTAATTTTGTTCTTGCGAAGAACAGTCTGCCGTTAAATTTTTGGTTTCCTCGTTGACGCTTCAAAACGACAAGGCACAATCTTTGCTCGAGGGTACAATCATCAAGTCACATTTAATACGAAATTATTGAGAAACACGAAGCAACAATGAAGAGTTTCAAAGTCGAGAAAGTATTACATGGCATGGAAGTAGAGGTTGCACCAGCAACAAGAACTTTCGAGACCAAGGTCTTCGTTTCGCAACGATTTCGCCCAAAGAAGTTCAAATCAGAGGTCATAATTTTCCCTAGTGTCAACAACAACGACAGCCCTGATCTCAGTGACCTGAGGTTTTTCCATAACTATGCTTATTTCATCAAAGGCTTAGGAAAAAGAGAGTTGGTATTAAATGAAGCTTATTACGTCCAAGGGGAAATGAAGAAAAAATGCCATCAAACAATGAAGTTGCAACCAGTTAATGGTATGCCTCGGTTTAGCATCGACCAGAACAATAATGAGATACCAAAGTGTGGTATTACTTTAGAAGACTAAAATATCAACATAACGAGTAATATAAGGTTATTAAAGTAGAAGAATGTAATTAAACTTTTATAAACTTTTTCATTAATTATGATAGCAAGTTGTTTACAACCCAGCGACAATATCTTAATCAACTGGGTGCTTTCGCATAAGTTGACCTTTCAGCTGTTCTGCAAAAGAGTCTGGATCGAGCGATGTTTTCTTACGTTTTCTATGAGTAGGAGGAAAAGTGGAAAGCGGTTTGGGTTTATCTAATGGTATAAAGAATCAGAACTATTAGGCCTACATTTGTGCATGTTTTCTGTGTCGATCTTCTCCGTTGTCCTGTCTATTTTGCATTTTCAGAAGGCTGCAGTCGCGCCATGTTTTTTAAAGTTGTTGTATGTTGTTCCTTAAAGTTAACTTACAACAACTTTAAAAAACATGGCGCTTTGAGAGGTGGACGGAAAGCTACTGCAGCCTTCTGAAAATGCAAAATCGACAGGACAACGGAGAAGATCGACACAGAAAACATGCACAAAGGTAGGCCTAATAGTTCTGATTCTTTATACCACTAGATAAATCCAAAACACATTCATCTTTTCCTCCTACCCATGGTCATAGAAGTATTCCTTCCAATCTCTTGAACCTTTTCAATATACCGGTTGTCCCAAAATGATGTATCGCATTTGCCGAACTGTGCAATCATGAATTCTCCACCGATTTCAATGAATTACTCGTCATTCTGAAGCAAAAAGGCTGACTTAGATATAGAAATTTATTGTATTAAAATCGGTCATTTTGTTCCAGAGTTCTGGACAATTTTACTTGGAAGTTAATTTTGAAAATTATTGATAAAAGATACAAACTGCGATCAAATTTCGTTCCATTTTCAGCCTAAAGCCCAATCTCCATTAAAGCGAATCGCAGCGATCGCCAGCGATCGACGCCTTGTGAGCATGCGCAGTCCATATGCTGGTCGCCGCGGTTCGCCCAGTAGTTCAACTTGGTTGAACTTTTCAGCGATCGCCAGCGATCGCCAGCGATTCGCTTTAATGGAGATTGGGCTTAAGAAAGATGAAAATTGCATCAATGATCTGCTAAGGAACTTAAATAAGCAACCCACATACATTTACATGTAAGAGACACAAATTCAAACAAAGAGCCAAATGCAAAACGAGGCTGACCGGAAACGCTCTACCTTCTCGCCTTTGTGCAAAATGGCATCTTGACCGGTTTCAAACGTGGCCTCTTTTTCGTTTTACATTTTTTTCTTTGTTACAAATTTATCATTAGGTTTTCCTCCTTGGAGGATAATCATGGCCCCTTCAATTTTTGAAGCTGAATTTTTTTAGTTCGCTTTGAAGTATGTTAATGAAGAACTCCCAATTGAAATAACCCTAAACACTAGAATGGTATGCCTGATTTAGTGCAATAAATTTCTACATTAAAGATCAAAGTCAGTCTTTTTGGCAAATGCCGATACATCATTTTTGGATACCCGGTTGTTTGAACCTGAATAGCTACATGGTCCATTGTCAAGAATGGGTATCTGATCTGTCAAAGAAAAGATCCAAGAACTGGGTCTTATGCGAGGACGAAAACTGGAGGGGCACTTCACCTCTTGAGTCCTGACAAAATGTCTTCAAACCAAAGCAACAAAAGATTTCATGGCAATATACCTTCTTTCGAACGAATGATACTGGGTTTAAAGAATTTAGAAACTTGCAATGAATTCATAATTGCGCCTAAGATGTCGTAACAGAATTATTTTAACTGTAACCCTTTTCGCCTTATGATTAAACGCAACAGTCGAATCAAAAGAAATTACATGGGATGCAAAGGGCAATGGTTACTAGTTCAATGACGCCATCTTTAGCGTAATTGTCCATGGGCTTTTAAGAAATGCGGTAGTTGTTTAGACTCATTACAAAAGTCTCTTGTTTCACTCCCCGAACTGATTTGTCGCTACAACCTCAACTGAAGCGATAACAAGAACAACAACAATGAGCGAAAGTCAGAGGGACTTCTGTAATGAGTCTAGTAGTTGTTCCGCTAGCAGTTTCATTCCTCCTTGTGTCCCTGTGCCCGTGAAGGTTGTTGTTGTTGCGTCACAGTCACTCACTGATCAGTGCAGTCACTCAAACTTGCAGGACACAGGGATACAGGGAAAACAGGGCACAGGGAAACAGGATCGAACGAAACTGCTGCAGGAACAACAACTACCGCGTTTTTTAACGCCCATGAATTATCGTGTGTGTTTGTGTGTATGAGTTATAGTGCTTGGCAGGACTAAGACAGGGCAGGACAAAGGAAAGACAGTTTCCGATGTAAGGATTTGTGGGATATACTTATAGAAGATTTGCGAGTAATAGGATTCGCTTACACGAAGTCCTTCCCTCTTCAAAGTATGATGGCCAAACCAGCGTCTTTCTTTGTAATTAAGATGCCATCTTACCAACTTAGGATGAGGGACTTATACCCCATTCACACTTGTAAGTTAAACCAGCTTAAACTAAACTAGGTTATCGAATGGGGCGGTAATTGGTAAATCCAACAAATCGAATGCATTTGATTGGTTGAAATTTAACCTGGTTTAAATAAGGCTGGTTTAACTGTGTCAGTGTGAATGCGGTATTAATCAGCCTAATTTCGTCCTTTCTCTTGTTGATTCAAATGCCAAAAAGAACGGTTGAAAATGGGTCAACAGAGCTGGTCAAGCCACAGGGAAACCAGGAAATAATTGTTGCTAAAAATAAAATTTGTAAAAAAAATTTGTCTTTCTTTGTCCCTGTGCGCTTAGTCATTTTTGTACCTTAGTCCCCTGTGCTCCGCGAAAGAGTGAGAGAAAGAAAAGGAAGAATAGGGACGAAACTCTGCAAAAGCTTTGAAGATGCGCTCCGCAGTCAACTTGGACAAGGACTGGGGAGAGCGTTTTGGTTGGTGCTCTGGAAAAGGCGCGTAAATACGAGAAAAACTAAACACGAAATGCTAAAGTCTAGATGTGTGTTTGCGGTTGTGCGGGGAAAAATGAATGAGAATGGCCCTCGCTGATATAACAAACAGCGTCGAAGTGTCCAACTTGATTGCGGAGCACCTTCGTAAAATTAGTTTCGCCTTCACTGAAAGTTTTTCTACTTCCGAAACAGGCCATGCTTGATGACATTTAGAAGAGTAATCATTCCCAAATAATGTGCGCCCATATTGCGGCATATTGAGCAAAGGGTTGCGGAGATATAGGTAGAAATGTACGGCAAGGTCAGGCGAAGTTGCGCCCCTATTCTTCTTTTCTTTCCTTTCTCTCTCTCTCCTCTCCTCCGCAGCCTATCGATACGCAGTCTTTCGCGGAGCACAAAAATGACCATGCGCACACGGGACAAAGATAGACAATTTTTTTTACAAATTTTATTTTTAGCAACAATTATTTCCTGGTTTCCCTGTGGTCAAGCCCTCAGGATTCTTTAGTTTTATCTCCATAAAATACAGATAAGGGTCCCCACATCTTTGACCTAACATGCCTTGAAAATAAAGCGATCGTAAGTCCTGAAATGTGTGACCATGGGCGATAAGAAACGCGGTAGTTAATTCCTAAAAAAAATTTCTTCCTGTGTCCTTATGCCCAATCCCCCCTGTGTCCCTATGCCCGTGAAGGTTGTTGTTGTTGCTTAGGGAAACAAGAAAAACCAGGCACAACAACAACAACCTTCACGGGCATAGGGACACAGGGGGGATTGGGCATAAGGACACAGGAAGAAAATTTTTCTAGGAATTAACTACCGCGTTTCTTATCGCCCATGCTCTACGGTTACGAATGCTGGAGAACGGTTGCTGTAGTAGACCTTTAATCATCTTATTCTTAGCATCAAGCTAAGTCATGATTATTAATAACGCTTACATCAAAAGTGAGAGGTTAGAATTCCACAATTTCGAGGACGAATCTTCGAGATCTATTTCAGAACACATAAAGTTGGGACAAAGGTAGGTATAGAGGAACGTGAAATACCATACAGTAACCCTTGCTTTAAAATCTTAGTAAAAGTTCGACATGCTATATATACGTGTTTCTGCTTTGAGTCGAAACATATGACTTGATCCATAATGTACCCGTGATTGGCTGACAGAGAACCGCATATTACGTGCTATATACGTAGGTAAAACTGAGCGCTACCTCATTAACAGTTTTCCTAGAAAATTCCAATTTATTTAACTCTTTTAAAGTTAGATACACTATTGGTTCGGAATGAGAAATGGGCACTGTAGCAAGCAGAGCTATACCAACTGCGTGATGCACAAAATAAATGAATTCGTATACTTATGTCTCAAGTATTATAGGCCTGTTCCATAGAAGCAGCTTGACACCCCAAAAATATGAGTACCGTAGTTAGGACTAGACTGACGACGTGATTCCTTGTATTCGTTCAATCTGATGTTTTTATTTTCTCTCATACAAGATAATTTGGAATTCAAAATTGAAATGCCTCGCCCAATGTCTTATTTTGATGTCGAGAAATTTGTGCATTCAATTCAATGCTGAAAACTGAGACTCATGTAGACAGTCTAGGCTAGGACCATAAATAACAAGACACATGGATTAACAACCAATCCATTAGTTTAAGGATCCTACTAAAAATAGGTTTCAACGATGACTTTACCTGGTGATTTAAAATGACTCCTTTTAACCGTAATAACAGATGTCTGATTTAGAGCCTTCTCCACCCTTTAGCCAAATTCCAATAAGGCTTATGCTTGCTGTCAAAAACTCCACCCTAAACTGGAGAACTCCTTCTCAAGGCTTAGCCGCTAGATTATCTATGATGTCCTGACATCTTGAATTTATTTGGTAATATTTCATCAAATTTGGCGAAGGCTTCATCCGGGATTCTAAAGAATTAAAGTATTTTCCTAAATGGTAAATATATCTTGGAGTAAATTGCTGTGAAGTTTTTGATAAAGGACTAAGATAACAGAGAGAGGAGGGGCTTTTATACCGTAAAGGCCCTAAAATTCCTTCAAAGTGAAGAGAAAGGATTGGTAGTCCTGCTTTAATTTATTTTCTCTATATTTGGCGCAAATTGAAGGCCGCAAAGGATGCTGGTCAGAAGAGGGTCTTTAAATTTCTCTGTGGTTTCTCGCAAGGCAATTTTGCCAACAAAATAAATATACTTTGAATAACTACAGGGACACCGCACCAAAACTCCGTAAAAAATCATGGTTAATTAATAGAGGATGAAAAATTACGCAGAGAGGGC
>REGM01000085.1:433512-480906 GCA_004194415.1 Aurelia aurita | reverse complement strand
CGTAGAGGTCGCACCGCAGACTAGGGCCTGAAATGAGCGAATGTTGTGAACGTAGTAGTCATGTTGCCTTCTGAAGAACGAAGTACCCTTGTGGCTCTTCTTCTTGGTTCGTTTTTTTTATTTCTAAACTTCTTCAAGCAGTTGCCGAAATCCGAAATTAATCGTTTTGCCA
Organism: Aurelia aurita; assembly: GCA_004194415.1. Classification (NCBI taxonomy): domain Eukaryota; kingdom Metazoa; phylum Cnidaria; class Scyphozoa; order Semaeostomeae; family Ulmaridae; genus Aurelia; species Aurelia aurita. Next base: position 480,734 of record REGM01000085.1, on the reverse strand, counting down.
TCATTTTGTTTTTCTGATGGAGTCCTAGCCTGATTACATCGTCATCGTTATCGCTATTGACAGATTCAATTAAAAGTGTAGAAAAGTGTTGCTGTTGTTACGAAGAGCGATAACTGGAACAGCATAGGTTCCAAATTTTAAAAAAGGTTGGTGTAAAATTCTGTGACGTATTTCTTTGAATAAAGGATACGACGATCGAAAGAACCTTTAGCTACTATGCTATAACTATACCGTTGGACTCTTCAGAAATCTCCAATATTTTTAGAATCAGAGTGTTTTTCTTCTCTGTTAAGAATTCAACAAAAAATTTGAAAAAAATTTAAAACCATATTAGTTTCTAAGCTTTTTGAGGAAACACAAAATAACTTTCAAGAAAAACAGTGTTTATGAATGTTTACAATATGGTATCAAGTAAAAATTGTTCACTCTTATGGTTTACGATTTAGAAATTTGATGACGTTACATCCTCAAATGAGTTGAAATATAAAAATACGCTGTAATTTCGAAAATATTCAAGAATTCTGAAAAGTCCAATGGCAGAATTATAGCAAGGCAGCGAAAGTTTCGTTCGAGCCATTCAATTCAAAGAAATAGGTCACAAAATTTTGAACCCACATTTTTACCCCCAATTTAAAAATTTGGAACCTATGCCAACTGGGGCTATCTAGTGGGTCTAAGGAAGTCCTAAAGAGAAATTATGAAGGAGAAAAGTGTCGCTGTGAAGGAGACGTATAAGATGCTCAATAAATACATCATCTCAGCTCGGAGATAAGTACGCATTTGAACAGAAAAATATTTGCATAAAGTATTTGAAGCTAGGTAAACCCCCAGGATTCATCCTGCTTATTCGATAAGTTCGCTGGTTTCCTTCTGAACGACTTTCTAATCTATGACCCTAGATAAACGATTTACCTTTAGATACGGACGTGAACACACGACGCAAATAGAAAGAAGCTATCACTAATTATAAGGTTGGATCTGGTTTGTATACAGAGCTGACCCTTTGAGCTTCAAAGATAGAGGTCGCTGAAATTGGGGCAGAGAGACCGCCGGAGAATTCGGAGAATTATTAGCTGTTTGCTGCTGGAAATTATTAGCTGTCAATTCGGAATTCCAAATCGAAATGCCTCGCCGAATGTCTTATTTTGATGTCGAGAAAATTGTGCACTTTTCAGAGATCTCAATCCCGCCGCCGAGTCTGTCTTTCGAAAGCAAGGTATTCATAAAGCCTAAACTGAGAGCAAAGAAATACCGATCAGAGATTTATGTTTTCCCTGCCTGGAATAACCCGGAGACAATCTGGGCCTGCGATCTCAAGTTATTCGTGAGTCACGTACTGTACGCTAAAGGATTGGCCAAAGGAAATTTCGCAATTCAAGAAACCATTTTAACACCTGGAGAAGTGAAACGAAAGTTCAAGAAGGACATTTCCATGACAACCAGGACCCTTTAGAGTAAGTTAGGGCAACAAACAGGGACCTGAAAGTTGAAACAACATTGGTAAAAGCAAAGACAGATTCACAAATTTTACAGATCAATCTCTGACGAATGACGCGAATCTATTGCAAAATTCTTTAACGAGAACTAATGGGAATAGAAACATTTTAAAAAGTAACGATAATTTAGTTTTTTCGAACAATTGCTAACTTTAATGTAATAAAATCGCAGAATGAGACGGATTTAGATATGCATCTAAGTGGTATGGAGGTATACCGAGACGATAAAAGTCTTTATTTTTAGCAGTAGACGTGAAGTCGGAAACAGGTTGAATGCTAATTGGGTACAAATATGATGTGATGCAGACTGTGAAGTTCTATTTCAAAATTTCAAAATCAGCAAAAAGTTGTTACATGTATTTTTGTAAGAAGCTACAGGGTGACCCAATAAAAAGGGAAACTTTTTTAAAAATCACCGAACTCTGATTATGTTACCGATCTTTAAATTTTCTGTTTGTGTATTCGTGTCAAGGGACAAATTAATTTATTTTCTGATCAACAATCCATTCTTTCAGTGGAGAGGCCAAGTTTTGAGTAATAGTATTTTGCAGAATATCGTATTTTTAGCCAAAAACTATTTCTTGACACCAAAGCTCTGGTTTGGAGGTGGAGTCAAATTTGAACTTTAAAGAAAAAGATTTCAACTTTGGAAGCACCAATATCAATACGTAAGGCACCTATGTTTACGTTAACTTTTCAGGATTAGCTTAAAAGTTATTACGAATTGATTGGAGCTAAATTGGCATCGATAGCCCTGATCAAATCTGTTAACTTTTATTTGGGACACCCGGTATATACCTTATCATATCATAGTTATTAGTTAAAATTGACTGCTAAATTTTGATTTTCTTAGTTGGAAAAATTTGTCATTTAAATTCTTGTGAATCCTTTATTTGCGATGAACAATTTTGTCTCGAATGGACNATTACGAATTGATTGGAGCTAAATTGGCATCGATAGCCCTGATCAAATCTGTTAACTTTTATTTGGGACACCCGGTATATACCTTATCATATCATAGTTATTAGTTAAAATTGACTGCTAAATTTTGATTTTCTTAGTTGGAAAAATTTGTCATTTAAATTCTTGTGAATCCTTTATTTGCGATGAACAATTTTGTCTCGAATGGACTGCCGGTCCTCAGATCCATAAATTCAGGTATACAAACATCTTTTTTGTAAGAAACCGCTTATAAGAAACTGTAGTATAGCCTCTTCTAGAAAATTAAGAAACTCAAGCGATGAGAGGTCAGCTCAAAGTTAAGAAACTTTTTCAATTTTATGTTATGAGTTGCAAAGTATTAAAAAAAGTGTACTACCAAACCCAAAGAAACTAAAAGCATAAAATTTTTTATGATTTGGCTCTTTCTTGCAATTCTCTGTGCTCAAAAAGCTATATTATCGGTCCTCAACCAAAGTTGATAAATTGTGAAATTCAATTTTATGAAAAACTTACGAAACTCTACAAGAAACTTTCACTATAAGGAATCGACCCAAGATCAAGAAACGCTACTGCAAAGCCCAAGATTCTTAAAAAATGAATTGTAGTGTAGAGACATTCAGGTATAATCAAGAATTGAAGAAGTATTTCTGTGATATCATGTGTGCCCTCACGACCGGGAAAAGTTATATCAGGTTCATGACATTAGTGTTAAAATGTTAAAATGGCAATTTTCTCAAAATCTTTCAGAATTGATCAGTCTAATAAGTTATATCTTTGGAGCAATCTTCGCCAGATTCTCAGTTGAAAGATATTGAGTTAAAAAGAACAGATTTCAGGGCCACACAACAGCCTCATTCGCACACTCCTTGAAATCTCCACAAGAAAATATAAATGTTTACCGAAGACACTGTCAAAGAGAATTCGCTGATACGACTTACAAAATCAATCTGGTCTAACAATGTTACCATATGCACTTATTCCCACGATACTCGTGTAATGAGAGGGTATTGCAGACGGGGGCTCTATGAATGAGTGGTGGCTGGGATAGTTACATTTAATCGATTACACAAAGTTCTTAAAATTCTCATTATGTGAGTTCTCAAAATCTTTTCTTGTAATTTTCAGTATTGAAAGTTTTCTGAAATTCTCATAATTTGAGTTCTCAAATTTTGTTGGCGGTTTCTTAGAAGTTTCCTCGAACCCTTGGTGCTTAAATTCTGTGCCTTCGTTAACAGACAATTATATGAAACTATGCCCCTGCGTAGACATGACTACAGTAATACCGCCCTGGCGGGTAACTTAAAAGTTTTCATGGTACGGTGTTGTGCCATTCAGAAGAGTACCATCCATAAATCCGGAAACTTCTATGACAAAGTATACCCATAAATCCGGAAAAAGTGGAATAAGTATATATAGATGACGTTTTATTAAAACGCATACCCAGAAATGCAGAAATCATCAAAAACCATAAATCAGGATCTTATAATAATCAAAGAGACCCTTCGGTTGACACACGTAACGGTAATCCACGGAAACGTCAACCTCGTCCCCAGGGCGGAAACGTCATACTTCTAACGGAAGAATTTTCATAAACCATTATCCACGATATCTCTCCGCTTATATTTTCTTCTCGCCTGTCAGCCTCTGCATATTTTCTTCTGGGGAAAGTTCTCCTGAATCTCAAGTGGCTATTTTGCCTCTTCCCCCTTATAAAGTAATTTCTTTACTGATAGACAAAGCTGCTTGCGTTATTGTTATCGTTATTGTTATTATCATTATCGTTATTAATGGGATAAAAAAAATGGAATAAAAAAAATTATCGTTATTAGGTTTCTTCATTTAAATGATTTGTTGCTTGTATCCGCAAATATTATGAAGATGCTAGGAAGGCCTTATTCTATCAAATTATGCGATCAAGTTATTTGAAAGATTCAATTTGCAATTGACTGTCAAGAACTCGTATCAAATTCGTTGTTATTAAGACCTTCTCTCCTTCGTGATTAACTTCTTCAAAGTTGTCTTTCATAGAGGCAGTATGGTCATATTCATACAGTCATAATCGATCATAATCGTGCCTACCGTTCAGCTTCTGAATTAAATAATAAATTCTATTAAAATACATATTTGTATTCATCCTTCTACTTTCGACATATGCTCATGTATTCTCTTAACTGCCCTTTTCAAATGCACACCTTGAGCGTTAGCCAACCAAGTATCAGGGTATCTTTAGCGATTAGATTTATCTACCCTTGTAGTTTGACTCATAGGCCATATGAATCCCTTTGTTTGGAATCGCTAATCGCGTTGTACTAGCCTTTCACTCAAACGCAACGAATTATATTGTTACAAAGTCGGCAATGACAATTTTTGCAAGCGGAATTTCCCGCCTAGCAAAACTTAGACTCAAGGTAGACCCCCTGTATAAATCTTAGTGCCTACGTGAGCCCAGAACGTGGAAATGATACAATCGATCCAACGACTTAAAAAGTAGTCCACCTTTATCAACAATCTGATCCCATTTGCCTTGAAGTTATTAAATAGCAAAAGAACTGGTTGAAAGGAAATTGTTTTGTTGGAGGCAGCGGTTAGGCCGATAATTTCATTTCTGACCAAATCACTTAGGGAACCAGTTTGGGTTGATTAAAATTTTGGAAGCAAATCTTTCTTTTTATTGTAGCAATTCTTTTCAGTTAACGATATTGATAAGACTAACTTTCGAAACAAATTGCTGTTCTTCGATATATTTTGCTGAGATATCAAAATAAGGAAACGTTCGAGAATGGTTTATTAGAGATGACTAACACGCGCAGCAAACAAGTTGGAATGGAAAAGTTTCTGTTTACATTTTCCTTGTGTATGCAGATCCTTTGTTTTGTAAGGGAAAAAATGTTGAAAATAACGACCAAATTTCCGCTGGTTGTTTACAAAAAAATTTTAAAATAACGACCAAATTTCCACTGTTTGTTTACAAACAATGTAATGTAGGGAAAAAAATAATCATGGACGTGAACTTCTTTGGCAAAATGTAAAGTTTTGGTACTCTGCAAGTTATAACTGCCCCATGAATGCAACTTGAAGTTGTTCGCGAGTCGCATCATGGTCAAATCAATCAGGCACTTGGCGTTTACACGTATTTTTTCTCTCAAGAAACTAAGAATTTGACCTTGTACTGACAGTTTCTTAAAATCCTCATTATTGGAGTACTCAAAGTTTCCTGGAGTTTCTTAGGAGTTTCATAACATTCTTGGTGCTTACACCTGCTCTCTCGTAAATATTCACGACGAAGTTTTACGAAGCCTGTCCAATGTCTGTGCACTATTTAAGTACCTTCAAAGTAATGCAATGCAAGAAACGAGTGAAAATAAAGTGAATTCCCTTGACTAAAGAAATATTTCCTTGAATAATATTTTCCCAATACTGAAGTTTCTTGATTTTTTCAGCGATCTGAGAGATGAGTTTCTTGAAAACAGTTTCTTGCAAAAAATACGTATACATGAATAGCCTTCGCAGGAGAGGGCAAATCAGAGGGAATCACAACCTCGTTCCCAGGTTGTTTTTATGTCATATACGCTGATCACGGAGCCGAGAAAACACCCTGGTACAAATTGCACGAATCTGTCAAAAAAAATGGACAGATTAGCAGCCATTATGGATTTGTAGTTGGCTAGGTAACGCTAATTATGTGACCTCGATTCCAAACAACAAAGCAACACTGTAATCATTGTTGCTTAGTGACTAAATTGTATTGTTACTATTTGAATAATTTGGAAGTTTTCGAGAAATGGTTTATGTTTGCTATCGTTTTCGAATAGCCAATCCAATTGCAGAACGGCCTCTGGTATCCTAGAATAGAGGTAGAGCAACGAACTCACTCTGGGGACAAGATTGAGGGAAAGAACCGTGGATGTAAAATGTACTTATACAGTAGGATGATACAGTGTCCTGTTGCTCATTATGAGATATAATGATACTGATTATCACTTGGAAGTTGCGAAACAGAGCCATGGAATTAGGCAAAAACAACAAATAGAATCACTGGTATTCTAAACCATCTTAACATTTGTTGATCTCTATAAACAGCCCTCTCATTCATAAACCAACTGCACTGCCCCTCAAACTTTCTCAAGCTGAAGCTGAGTTATAAGTTATAAAAAAATTGGAAATTTTGGCAACTACAACATAGCATGTAATTCTACCATACCAAAAATATATATTGGACAACCCCTTTTACAGTGTCACCATACTATAGGACTATAGGACTAAAAGACTCTGATCTATGGATTAAATAATTTTCAATATTTATTTGATACAAAAATAAATCTACAGATGCTAAATGTACCAACACACTAAACTTTATTGAACTTTAAGGAGTAGAGGAATCTAAATTTTTAAGCCCCGCTAGAGATCTCTTAGAGCAATCAATATACGGGAAATAAGATACATTCAAGAAAGGGGCTTAAAACCTGGAGGCGGTCTAACAGGTAATTTTGTTTGAGCTTTAGTCCTTTCTTGATTTTCAGTTGAAACACTTCTACGCTTATCATCCACAGTGTCACGGTCTTGCTTTTGGGTTGAAGTTTCAGTAAACTGTTTGGCTCTACGATTTGAGACCCTTGAAGAATCAGCATGTTCAACATGTTCTCGAGCTGAAGGTGAACCATTTTCCTTAGTCCTTCTTGGTTGCCTGCATCCTGTACGCTCTCTTTCACGTCTATTTTCAGTCATTCTAGTCTTTGATGTCATTTGCGAAGGTGCTCTCCAACCAGGCTCTGTCCTAGGGAGATTATTGTTTGTAGGCCTAGAGGCAGAATCACTAGTCCGACTTGAATTAGCATTAGTTTCATTCATTCTGGTCCTTGAAGTCATTTGCGAAGGTGCTCTCCTGCTAGACTCTGTTCTTCGCTCATTATTGTGTTTAGGCCTAAAAGCAGCATCTTCGTTAGGTTTGTTAGCTTTGATAGGAGCTCGTGTTGCAGTCCGATTTGAATTAGCAGTAGTTTCAGCCATTCTGGTATTTGAACCCATTTGCGAAGGTTCTCTCCAGCCAGGCTCTGTCCTTGGTACATTATTGTTTATAGGCCTAGACACAGGGTTAGTGCTAGGCATTGTAGATTTGACTGGTTCTCGCGTCGACGTCCGATTTGAATTAGCATCAGTTTCAGCTATTTTGGTCTTTGAGGGAATTTGTGAAGGTGCCCTCCCACCAGACTCTGTCCTTGGGACATTATTGTTGGTAGGCCTAGAGGCGTAATCAGTGTTAGATTTCGTAGCTTTGATTGGTTCTCGCATTGTCGTCCTGTTTGAATTAGCATTTGTTGCTAAGAGGGATTGTTCAACAATCCGAGACTCAGAAATCCACGAGCCTATATCACCAAGTATATGGATACCCTCGTCTTCCACTAATCTTGGGTCNAGACACAGGGTTAGTGCTAGGCATTGTAGATTTGACTGGTTCTCGCGTCGACGTCCGATTTGAATTAGCATCAGTTTCAGCTATTTTGGTCTTTGAGGGAATTTGTGAAGGTGCCCTCCCACCAGACTCTGTCCTTGGGACATTATTGTTGGTAGGCCTAGAGGCGTAATCAGTGTTAGATTTCGTAGCTTTGATTGGTTCTCGCATTGTCGTCCTGTTTGAATTAGCATTTGTTGCTAAGAGGGATTGTTCAACAATCCGAGACTCAGAAATCCACGAGCCTATATCACCAAGTATATGGATACCCTCGTCTTCCACTAATCTTGGGTCGCTGAAGGCTTCTGGAGTTACTTCGTCATCTGTTGTCTACGGAAACAAGGTAGATAAAATTTGCCAACAAACTCTATTTGCTTCGAAAGCAATCAGCAGTCGTACAGCACTCATAAAGGATTTGATACCGCTTCAGTTAATTAAAAACAGGACAAATTCTCTTTCAAAATAGTGGAACTACCACCAATCGACTTCTTAAAATCTCTAACCTTAGACACGTTGTTAAAGTAGACGAACGGAGTTAAAAGCAGCTTAGCTTGGGGGACTGGGTCAATCTAAATATAGCCTATTCTATATGTTCTCGATAGTTGGAAACAATAGGAACATAAGTGGCACGTGCCGTTCCTTTGTTCTATTCTTAGACTTGATCGCTGTATCTCCATTCGTTTACTTTAAAGAGCCATTGTCACCCAGGGTCCTTTGCGGGCACGCTGCAATTTTAGACTGTCTGAAAATCAAATTTGGCCTAAGCAGAAAATATGGATCCACACTGCTGTAGTTGAATTGACAGAAGTCAACTAAAGTCAAACTTTTCTATCAGTTCAACTACTGCCGTGTGGATCCATATTTTCTGCTTAGGCCAAATATGATTTTCAGACAGTCTAAAATTGCAGCGTGCCCGCAAAGGAGCCTGGGTGACAATGGCTCTTTAAGTTCTCGATGGATGCATATTTCCCATTGATGGTAAGCATAATCAAAACCTTACAAAACAGTGGCCCTAGGATTCTGGGATTCTTTGAGATCGCCGAGTAAGTAAACTCTTTCCTATGTGCAAGTTTTAAAAGCTTGATTTCAAAGTTTTTATGCGTAACCCTGATGTACCAATATTAAGACATTTTTGCGGGCATGTCTGAGTAGCCCTTATGAATTTTTTCATTCATTCATTCATTCATTCATTCACTCATTCATTCATTCATTCATTCATTACGTTATTTTAAGTAGGATGGAAGATTTCTAGCTATATTACAGATAATTTAGGCCCACTATGCATGCCGCATCCAGGCATTAGACCCCTAGTTTAACGTCCCTTCCGAAGGACGGTGAGGTGAGTTGTTTGGTCAGGCATCTGGAAGGTCGCACATTCACGGTTTGACCTCATTTGACCACATTTGACCAAGCTCAACTTCAGTTACCTAACAGAACTTGCATAAGCCGCTCGACCATTCACCTCTTGGTTTTTAGCAGAAGATAACAAGCATCTCTTTGGGAAGAATAAATTAAAAGACATGCTTCTTGTATTCATAAAATCACAGCGACAAGCAGCCTAATAATACAGGTCCTTTAATTTTGCAAACGCTTACCTTTGTCTCAATCAAATATTTGTTCCGTTGAGCCTCTATATCAATAATTCCACCTCGTTTCTGCTGCCGGAGATATATAGCGTTCACCCGCTTTCTCCACGCAAGGAATTTCGTTGATGGTTCGAACATGATCTGTGGAGAAAATAGTGACTTAGATTTTGATCGTTTAGGGTAGACTTATTACATGAGTCCTTGTTTTCGCTCCATTCCCCCTAACCATACCCCCACAATACCCATTCCGCTTCAACTAAGTTTTAGCGGAATATGACTATTAGACTTATACATCGTCGTAGTTTCGCTCCTTGCCTGAACTGATACATCGCTACAACTACAACTACAACTATATGACTATAACAATAATAACAATTCAATTCAATGGAGCAAAACTTAGACTCATATCATCAGTCTACTTTTAGGGATGCTGAATTCAAGAATTCTACGACTCTACAAGCATGCTACCTGATTAGCATTGCGACCTGATTAGCATTGCGTTGAGGTTCAAGAAATACTCCTGCCAAGGCCGCCAAGCTTAGCAGTAGACTGACGACGTGATTCCTTGTATTCGTTCAATATTTCTAATCTGATGCTTTTATTTTCTCTCAGACAAGGACTCACGACCAAACAGATTCTAAGCAGAGACTAAAATCTGAAGAAAGTTTTGAAGAAAATCAGTTTGAAGCCATAACTATCATTCAATTCAATGCGGAAAATTGAGACTCATGTAATCAGTCTAGCTTAGCAGTGGGCTTCATTTTAAAGCCCTGGCCAACAAACAAGCAAACATTCATCATCATCATCATCATCATCATCATCATCATCATCATCATCATCATCATCATCATCATCATCATCATCATCATCATCATCATCATCATATATTTATTTACAGTAGGCTTATAAAATAGAATAGCTGTTTTACAGCTAATTAAGGCCTACTATTTACAGTTAATATAATTTACAACTTAATAAGATAAAACCATCAAAATGAAAAATGTTTATTACAAGATAGAATAGAAGACTATCCTGTTAGAAACCCAACTTTTGGGATGTATAATTTGCAGAGCCTACAGTTGCATTTATCACCATTCCAGCATCTAATTTGTTTTTTGAAAATAGGAAGGCTGTTCGATTGTTTTATTTCTTGCGGTAAAAGCTGCCACAGTTTATTTCCAAGGTAAGTAATGGATTTAACTCCAAAGGACGTGGTTCGTACCTTCAGGAGTTGAGCGTCATTGACATGCCTTAGATTGTAGCTAATATTTTGCTGCATAAATATGTCCTTCATGAATGGTGGATTCAAATCGAATCACCAAATATTTCGGATTTGCTTGCCAAGCAATGTTTTCCAGTTTGGCCACCTCGTAAACACTGCTCGGCAAGCAGAATTAGACGGGATTTGTTTGGCAATGTTTTTGAAAAATTCAATAATATTTTCTTCTTGTCCCAAGCAAAATATGTCTGTCAAGCAACGTTACGCGAGGCGGCTAAAAGAACAAACGTTTGCTTGCCCAGCAAATCTCAATTGTTTGGTAAACAGTGTTTGCTCCTTTGGCCAGGGCTTAAGATAAAGAAATATGGAGGGCTAACTTCTGATATCATGGCCTGGAAACTCTCTCATGCAAAAACATAACTTAAAATTATCTTCCTACTTGCACTTGACGACAGTAAAAAAAATTAACGTATTTAGTGCTCAATAAATTATTATTATTATTATTATTATTAACTCTTTCATTTAAAGTTGGCTATGAAATTATAGCTATAATTGCTAATTAAGGCCAACTATTTATAAAAATACATGCAATATTATAAGAAAAATACAATTATTACAATAGGCAACCTAAACTGGGGTAAAATATTTTACATAATCTGCAGTTGCAAGCTTGGCATTTATGGGCTTTAATGAGTCTTTTAAAAATCCCAAGGGAGTCTGAATGTTTCAGTTCTGGAGGTAGTATCTCCCATACTTTTCCCCTCAGAAATCTTGACCGTATCGGTTTCAAGGCAAATTGATTCCACCGTCGGTAGTTGTAGTTTATCAACACACCTAAGATTGTAAGACATTTCTTCTTCCTCGAAAATTTTTGACTTAAATGAAGTGAATTGAATGTTAGCAAGTGTTCAACGCAAACAGGGTTACCTTTTCACTTTTATATGAGCTGATTTCAACATCATTTTTCTCCAGAAGATCTCTTTTGATTCCAGTTCGACAAATTGGACAAGGTATCTAAAATGAACGACAACGAAATGCTACAGATTTCTCTTGCAGAGCATTACCGAGAAGTGTGGTAACTCTATCTGGAATTTACATACCATGTACAGGGTGTCCCAAAAAAGTTGTGCCCCATTTGTGTGGTTGCTATGGAGGAGCTGTAACTTCTATTGTTCCGTTGTTGATATAGTTGCATTGGATATACTTCAACTTAGAGTTTGAGACCTTATTTTAGCCAATCGCACAAGTGGTTACTGATATATGGCGCAAGAAAGTAAAACAAATTTTGTTTTTAATTTTTTATGCATTTTGCAATGGGTTAATGGTGTTGTGTTATCAGTAAACAATACAATTAACCCCTTATCAACTGTAGAAGAAATTCTAATACTGCTCTAGAACCGTTTCTTGCAGCATTTACTTGATTTTGGCATTTTTGGAGAACAAAGAAAGTGCTGTTTTTGAAGTTTTCACTTTTTCGACTTTCTTGCGCCATAAATCATTAACCATTTGTCCGATTGGCTGGAGCAAGGTCTCAAACTCTAAGTTGGAGTATATCCAATGCAAATATATTAACAGCAGGACAATAGAAATTACAGCTCCTCCATAGCAGCCGCACAATTGGGGCACAACGTTTTTGGGACACCCTGTATCTGGAATTTACATACCATGCATGAGAACTAACAATTCTCTCCTACAATTATCACTACTAAAAGCTGCAATAAAAAAATTGGAGCAGAGGCCGATAAAACGTTTTTTTTCCTGGGAACAAAAAAATTTCATCAAAACCTGCTGCGAAATTTTGTTTGATTTGACACTAATTTAGTGGATTGTACAGCGTAGTTCGTTCGTGCAAGTTATTTGTAGAATATAGTTCACATGCTACTTGGTGAAATTTAACATGTTCATAAACCAACAACTCAATGTTTAAACTCAACATAAAATGAATGCTAGGTAGGTAGCTCAAAAATAGGCACGGTAATTGTAGAGCTCTATAGCAAATGTCTTGTCCTATACGCTAACGTCTATTATTCAAAGGACCAAGACGAAACCTCCTTCTTTAGTGAAATGCCTGAGAACAATCCTTTTTCTTTGAAAACTAGCCTTCAAAATAATCGAGTTTTACCTCGGAGGCCTAGATCTGGCTTACAGAACGACAGAAATTGGATTCTCAAGTTTTAGCAATTGAAAAGCACGACTTCATAGTCTCTCCACAGGGAAACCAGATTAACTGTTGATTTTTGTAGATTTTGTTATTTGGTAATTTATTCTATTTTTGTATTAAATCAACCTACTGTTATTTTCCGTGATTCTATTGTGCTGCGCAGCGAACTTCACTGCCAAGGAGCGAAGGGAAAGAAACTGCGAAGGAGCGCGCGAAGCGAGGGCGAAAAAATGCGATCCTTCGCAGTTTCTTTTCCTTCGCTCCTAGGCAGTGAAGTTCGCTGCGCAGCACAATAGAATCATGGAAAATAACAGGAGGTTGATTTAATACAAAAATAGAATAAATAACGAAATAACAAAAACTACAAAATCAACAGTTAATCTTGTTTCTCTGTGGTCTCTCAAGAGGAATAAATTCGCACGGAAAACAAGGAATCTATTGGAGCCAAACTTTTGAAACAGAAAGCAGCATTGCATTGCAGTTGCCGTCGTGGTTTCTCAAACTCCCTATTATTGTCTTGCTACTAGAACTGACACAAATCGTAACAAATATAACGTGTCTAAATTTAAGTTAAAACTTCTAGTAGAAAAATCGAGTACAGTAAAGTCCTCTGGAGGCGCATTTTTTATTTGGGCCAAAGAACATGGCGGTTTGCAGTTGCAGCGAAGCTGGCAATTTCAATTAGGATTCGAGAGCAGGTCGACGCAAAAGAATAACAACCATGGTTTTAGCATTAGATTGATATGAAGAATACTTTAAAGCCAACAAAGGACTGAAACTATGTTGATTAGTGGGCTTTAGTATCTTCATACTGCCCTTGCTTTAAGAAACCACTTTATAAGAAACTCCGGAATTTTTTAAAGAAAAATAGAAAAGCTATAGGGTAATTAAGGGCCAAAAATAAGCTTTAAAGGCGGGACTTTACTGTATCAATGGAATAGACCATTTCGACAATTAAAATCGGAGACTGGGGAGAGCGGTTTGTTCTGGTAAATGGCGGATGCAGTTCTGGTAAATGGCTGCCACGGAGCTTTTATAAATGATAAATTTACCTCTAAAGAACCGTTGGTTTTAAATTCACAGTTAAAATAGAGAAATTATGACTTCAAAAATAACCGAAAAGGTGCCCCATCATCAATAAGCCTCGTAACTAAAGGGAGACCGAATCTCCAACCGAGACGGCAAATCAAATTGCTTTGCCGGGAAAACATTTATGATTATGATAGTTATGATTTGGAGTTGGTCAGAGAAGGGTTGGTGAAAGGTGGAGATGGAGTGAGATTGGAGGAGCTTGAGTTGGAGGATTGTGAAATTGATAAAAATAACTGACCATAAAGGAATAGCACTTACACAACACCAGCACAAACATATAGAAGTTTTAGCGTATGGTCAGCAGATAATTTACATAAGAAAATTACACTTGAAGAACATGAAAAACTTACCACATCCTTGTTGGCAACCGGTTGTTCTTCAAAAGGCGAGGAGCCAATAACTTTATTTTCGCAGCTCTCAAGATAAGATTTAACATATCGCGCTAAGCAGACATCGTGAAAGAAATGGTAGCATTCTGTTCTTGTGAAGTTGTCTTCTTCCTTGAATAGTAAATACATTTTTAAGGCCAAATATATACGAGACAAGATGCTGGTAAAAGGATTAAATCTAAACTATGTTGGAGATAAGAATGCCACTATACCATACATGGATGCCACTATATCATACATTAAGACAACTAGACGCTTTAAGTGAATTTTGAACTTAAGACGCAGCAGCCCCCCTCTTCCTTTTGTTTTGTTTTGTTTTGAGTATATTGTAATGGCTAGGTTATTGTAAGTGTCTCTCATAGTGGGAACACAATGACCTTATTTGTGTCTTTTCCCGATATGAGGGGCACAGTTAAATGTAAATAGTAGTTTATATTTTAAGTTTTATGTTGATATAAAAAAGATAAGAATCGTGAGTTAGATCGACTGACATGGTCAAGGCAAATTACCAGCAAAATTCGAGGAAGCAAATGATAAAAAACGAAGCATTTACTCGAGGTTTAGATTGCTCAATGGCTGAATATTTACCCTACAGTTTTGAAGGGGTATATATTCTTACCGTGACGCCCTTAAGGTTGAGGGCAGCCAAATGACTACAACATTGAAATAATGGAGCATCAGTTTGAATCAACAATATTCTACTTCCGAAATCAGTCTAGCTGGAAGTGTGAAACTGTTTAGAACTTTAAAATTGGTCCACGCAAACATTTGTAATTACTTCGACTGACCTCAAATAGCAAAACTAAAGCTAACAAATTTACTTACGTCAAAATAGTCCAAGCATATGGCACAGGTACACTCTGGTTTGTTGTTACTTGTCAGACATTCTTTTGCATACTGGAATAAATACAATATCATTTACCTTGTCAGGTTTCAATGCAAATTAATCTTGATTACAGGAACAACAGCTTTTATCAGCTGGTACGCTGACATAAGGAAAAGACTACAATCTTAGACAAAAGTCGTTGAGACAAATGCCTTTTTTATTGTACGATACCTTCCCTGCCTGCAAACTATAGCCTTTCACTGTTGAAGACCCCCCTCCCCCCATTTCAATGTTGATTTGATTGAAGAAAACATAGTTGTGAAGTCATCTGTGACATTTTCATCATCTCCCAACATTGCAATGGGGGGGAGGGGGCCTGAACTCGGAATTTCCTCCGAAAAACAAAGTGTCTCAACACTTTTGTCTAAGATTGTAGTTAACTGTTATATATGGTCTACACTCTTATACGGTGCAGAAACATGGTCTATATCGAAGAATATGATGGACAGGATAAGAGCCTTTGAGATGTGGGTTTGGCGCAAAATACAGAGGATTTCGTGGCAAAGCTACACTAAAAATGAAACAGTACTAGAAAGAATAGGAGAGAATAGAAACATCATGCAACTTATCATGTCAAGGAAACTAACATTTTTCGGCCACTTAATAAGGAGAGACAATTTACACCGTGTCATACTAGAAGGACGAATACCATCAAAAAGACCCAGAGGAAGACCAAGAACTATGTGGATGGACAACATCAGAGAATGGGTGGGAAGGAAACATTATGGATGGCTTGTGAGGAAAGCTCAAGATCGAGAAAAATGAAGACAATTCATAGCAGCCTACCTACATCGAGTAGACGGCACATGACGAGAAGAAGAAGACGCTGACATGAGTAATTAAAACTAGATCCTAGTTCCCGCATCATAAAGCCCAATGGTCTCCTTTTTTACGCAATGGACAGCTTTGTTTTAGTAGACAGATTCAGCTAACGTTGTTTATACCCACTTTAGGTCAAGTGACCATACACTTGGAAAATCCTCTCTTTATCTGTTGATACAGTTACCCGCATCACGCTTTTCATGGTACCAAGTTCTTTAACTTGTATGAAAAGAAAGTTTCCTCAAGAGGACAATCACGTGATCTGAAGTGAGTGTAAACAACGGTAGCTGAATTTATCTATTCTTCGCTATTCTATAATTGCACTTTGTATCATCATCATAATCATCATTATTATTTAGACACGATAACACCCTTCAGCTAATAAGAAAGAAAATCGCAATACTCTAATAAAATCCCAATACAATTGTTCTAATGAATGAAAAAAAAAACTAAGATCTAAAATAAAATGCGCTGATCTTCCAGGGGGTCGTGTTTCAGTGTATTTCCAGCGTTTTCAGCTCGTCAGGTGCGCTTGTAATTGTTTTTTGAAGCGCCCGAGTGTTGGGATTTCTCCAATATCAGCTGGGATATGGTTCTAAGCCTTTAAGGCAGAGTACTGGAATCCTTTTTTGGCATGTTCTGTTTTAAGCCTGGGGATATGGAGATCCCTACAATTCCTTGTTTCGTAATTTGAGTACGCGGATCTATATTTAAACTTATCCCAAAGGCTTTCCGGGCTCAACTTTAAAAAAAACATATATACGCCATCACAGAACGATCAAATCGAATAAGGTTTTTAAAATTTAGCCAATTAGATGACCATTCGTCCTTTATGCGTGCATTTTCTATCATTGAATGAGCCCTGTTACGCAACCGTTGGAGGGTATCTAGTTTCGTTTTTGAGAGACTCCCCCAAATAACATTTGCATAGCGAAGATGACTTTCGACGATTGCGCGGAATACACTGCACAATTGCGATTGCGGAATTATATTTTTCAGTATCCCGTCTTGAAGCGGTATTTTGTGCAAGAATTTTAAATAAAAAGACATACCTCGATCAATTCAAACAGCATTGCTTCACCTAACCTGTGATATGCCAGTCCATCCAGGTTGACCTTGATGCTGTAATAAAGAGAAACATCATGTGAATCTTTAGTAACAAGTCTACGTAATTATCAACACACTAACAGTAAGATTCATGATTAGCAGCCAAAGCAGCCAGCTAAAAAGTGACTTTATTGTCAATAGATGTTCAGTAAGCACGATAAAAGGCAGCAAAAACGGCTAAATAATTTTAGCGTAATAGTTTCATCAACAAAGGCAAATCATCCTGAGTTATCACATATAACTTTAGAGTTGGGATCAACAAGCCCACAGGTGTCTTATAATGTACACAAAAGAACTACAGTATATCTCGTACAGTACAAACATTTCCTACATAACGTCGATAGAAACAAATTGTACCCAAGTAATAACGTCAAAGATAAACAAACTTTACAGCACTTAAAATTATGAGCACCATTCCAAATTCATCATTATATCATTAGCCACAAATATACAGTAAAATACAAATACAGTACAACAATATCCTACATAACTTCGATAGAAACAAATTGTACCCAAGAAATAACGCCAAAAAGATAAACAGACTTTACAGGACTTAAGATTATGAGCGCCATTCCAAATTCATCATTATATTATTAGCCACAAATATACCTCTCCAACTGAGCATCTGATATACCTCTTGGCATCTTTAGTTCAAATGATGGCTTCATATTTGGATACTGCAAAAGAATTTGTAAAGTAAAGTATAAGCAGACCAGAAAGAAACTTTTTTCTACCCTCAATCATTTTAAAAGTTGTAGAGGAGTGATATCAAACAATGAGTGGCCTCACTTTGAAACTAAAAGAAATTTGTTTTCTCCTAGAATTTGTTCTTCATTGCCACTGAGATCTTTCTTGAAAAGAATTTAGTGAACAGCTTCAAACTACAGTAGCACCAGTCAGAGTTCACAGTTAAAGTATATAATTTAATCTTTGCAAATTATTTTAGATTTTTATGTCTTAAACTGGCCCACTTAATTTGAAAAGCAACCCTGTGAATATGTTCACTGGTTGCTGAAAAGTTTTTTGAGTGTTAGAAAACTTGAAAGTTGTGATTAACAACACAATGATTTCATGTAATAATTTGTTGTGAGCGACGTGTGGCAATACAGTAGTTTCAGCAAATATACATAAAATTCTGTGTTAAATAAACTAAAATGCCAAGATTGAAAACACTAAACGTATCGGGCATAACCCTTCATCAGTAGATGATTTCAAAATGATTCAAAATGATTTCATGATTATAAATAGTGAGTTGTTCAAAATATATAAAAAATAGTCTTCCAAACATGCAACTATCAAAACAGTGATCCCTCATGATTGTTATGTCTGCTTTTGATGGGCATTTGACTCAAACAAGTCAAGCTATACAGAACAGAGAAGCAGATTTTTCTGAAAAAAAAACAACAACTTGTTGCCAGTTGCCACTAACTTTGTTACCAGATTACAGTAGAATTCTTACAGAATTCTCACAACGATTTTTTGAAAATTCTTCGCATTCTGATAAGAATTCTTGAGTGGTATTTGAAAGACAGTAATCTTTGTTATCTTTGAACAACAATTCTTAAAACAATTTTCTCAAGAATTTTTAAGAATTCTTCAGCAGAAAAAGAGTGTTAATGTGTGCAATTTCTTCTCTGTATATAATTCATAAAATTCACTTGCTTTTTTGTCAAGCTTTATAACAAGTTGCATGCAAACATATTTCCCATCTTCATTCTCAGCAGTGTAGGGATGAAGCATTACTATGATTTCAGTTGGTCTAAAATGAAAGAAATAAATAAATAAAAACTCAGCCTTATCAGACAATATTGCTCTGTTTTCAAAAATAACAGTCTGAACATACTTCCTGAATACTTTGACCGATAAGACAATTCATTTGCGAAAAGCAGTTTTCTGGATACAGATAAATGCTTGGGAAATGTTTTCATAATGAAAACATTTCCCAAGCATTTATCTTTAACACTCTAAAAATAGATTGCAGAAACTTTAAGGTTCTTCCCTCTTCTCAATACCATGCTTTTAACTTTTGACGACCATAAAGAAGCTTTTTGACAAGTAATTATCATTCTTTGATTTGCTTAATAAGATGGGCTAAATTGAAAATAAAGGATATATATAATATACAGGATATACATATAAACTAGGGAATCAACATGTTGTTAAATAAATTATTGGTCCATTTATCAGTCCAATCGTATTTATCAGCTACAGTATATATTTATCGGTCCAATGAGATGGCATTTTGAAAGTGAAGGTCCAATCAGATGGTGTATTGTCAATTCTATTTTGGTGTCTTATCAGTGTTGATTCCCTTTAACAATACAAAGCTGTTACCTGTCATCTGAACTTCTGATTGTTAATTCATCTGGTAAATATATTGACTGCAAAACTTCTATTTCTTCTTGAATGATACTTGATGAGATAAAAGGAAGGTTTCAGTATAAAAAAAGAATAGACAGTAATCTTCGTTGTACATGTTAAAAAAATTCCACAAGCATTTTGGGCAAAACAAAAGATGAACAAAAGGTTTGCTGTGTTTAAAATACTGTTCTGTATTCAGATGACTATGTTATGAATACGATAGGCATTCACAATGCTCCAGCAAAATGATGTTGTTAATCTCCTTTTCAAAGTAAAGCCCTTTGTTTGTAGCTGCCATTATATCAAACAGCCTGTATGCAAAAGAATACAAAGCACATTCAAATGTCTCTGTATTTGGTGTTAAAACGAAGTGGAGCACATATAAAATGAATCATATTCAAATATATCCAGATTCATTAGCATATTTGAAAGCTTTCTTTATAGCAGAACAGTAGCAAGCAGAGCAAGGCCAAAATGGATTTGCTCTATTTTCATATGAATACAGAGCAGTGTGAATGAGGTCCTAAATATTTTTGACGTGCTCTTTAAGTGCAAACTGTGCCCCAAAGTTCTTCAATGTACAATGCAAACTTTCCAGTCTGGACTCTGTGTGATATGACTCAAAACTGCATTAAATTCAATTCGCCATTCAGCTACTTAGCTGCTATTAAGTCCTTGATGCTAAAAAGCCACAGTCGCTATCTTCTTCACAATCTTCATTGGGATAGGACTCGGCTCTTCACCCAGGATGGAAAATTTGCATGCTTTGGCATTCGTGTAGTTAGCAAGTGAATGTGAGCTGTGACTAGACTTGAAATAGCTTTTAGAGTCACAAAAGTAACAATAGACCTTTTGTTCTCTCATGTGAGAAGCTTTATTCTAGCTGCGAGCAGCACACTCTGATACAGATGTACATTGTTGCGAGTGAATGCAAGTCTTCCATCCTGGCTCTTCACATCCCCCAAGTTTTATGGTGCACATAAATCTTGTTTTGTTTCACACAGGTTGTTATTTTGCACGACAGTCCTGATGGGCAGGAATCTTGTCTGGTACAAACTTTGATTTGCTAGATCCAACCTACTTACTTTAATGTCTAGAGTGGTTTCGGGTATTGTGTGACGTCGGGTATTTTGGACATTATTCAGAAAATTAAGCTCAGGGGCCTGGAGATAAGAAAAAAGCTTTGTCAATTTCACTTGATGAAAGTCTTCAAACCTCTTTTGCCATATTTTTGTTGATATTAGGGGCTACTGCAGGATTAAGCAGCATTTCGTGTACTCTCCATGTCGCTGATAATGAAGGACGTCAGACAAAGGTGACTTCTGGCTGCCATTTTCTTAAGATATCTCACCTACTAACCAGTACACAAACACTAGAAATAGCTTGTTCCAAAATACCCGACCGTGTTCCATGATGCCCAACTCAACCCGGGCTCACATTTTTAGACATTTTTGTCTCGTTTATTAACAACCAACGTTTCAGAAATAGAATGTATTCATGAAACATTAGAGCCTTCACTTCGGCCTAATTGCTAATACCAAGTGTGGCCAAATATGTCTTGAATTAAGCTGACAATTTAATGTTTTTCTTCGTGTTTCATAATACCCAAAACTACTCTAAAAAAGCTAATAATAATAAGGGCTTTTTCTACCAGTCTCTCCGCTCAAACCGCTCTGTTCTTGACATAAGGACCTTATGTACTAAGACTATTCTTACCTTTCAGAACACGAAGCCATCTTCTTGTAACTGTGTTTGAGCTGAAACTTGGATTGGACACCTTTACTGTGATCTGCTGTGATCGATTTTCTGTGATTTTCATAATAAAGTTCAACAGCAACAACAACAAAAGCAGCAACAACAGCAACAAAATTCATATGGGCATAAAAACCTCCTTCTCAATTCGAGGTCATATCACAATCACAACAAAGATGGAGAAGCTGTACGTGGAAACTCCCCTTATTGAAAGTGTTCCATTATCGAAAGTCTCTGGATTAAAGATTTATTTGAAACTGGAAAATGCACAGCCATCTGGATCTTTCAAATTGAGAGGATTGTCAAACCATTGCATTCAGGTAAGTAAGAAAAAATTGGAGCTGAAAATGGTTGGAAAATGGTCATCACAATGTGTGTGACTTGATAAAGAAGACGAAATCTACGAAATCAAGCTAAAAAGAGCCAAAATAAAACGTGATCAAAGAATTAGTGAGATAACCAAATGCCATTGATAACGATAGGATACGCAGATAACTGCATTAGGAGCATATTGAAGGCATATGCCAGATTGGAAAGTTTGAAAATTGCGCGGGGGATTTTGAAAATAGGGTAAAAATTTCGCAGATAGAATGCAGAGAAAGTCAACTAACAGTGCGCTTATCAGCGCAAAAAGGGTAGTAGATTTTAGGATATCATGTCAGTAAACAATGAAATCAATTTACCAAGTGATTAAAATGTGCGGATGAACGCTATTTATTCAAAAATGCGCAGATGGTGTGCGGATAACTTGTTAAGTGCGCAAGGGATTAATCCCTTGCGCATTTCAAACTTTCCAATCTGGGGCATATGTACAGTACTGTGTGCCAGACTGCTAACTTTGCAAAGTTCGGGCGCGGAAGATTTATTTTCCAAACAATGAACTCGTGAATGGATGAGTTTTCAATATTGTTTACAAAAATTTGTTGGTAAATTTAAAATCTCATTGCAAAATGCGCAAATGAAATTACTTGAAATACAGTAGCGTCATGCTTTGAGATTTGAAAGGGAGTGCAAAATTTCTTTGCGCGGGGGACAAAGTTAACAGTCTTAGTCCTGGATACCCAAACTTTAAGAAGTCTGCTGACTCAGGGTTTCCATATGGTGTTTCTCCATTTATTGGCTAAAAGTAAAATTAAGATTTAGTCACTCATGAAACTGATCACGTGAAACACATTGTGTCATGAGAAATCCTCTTTATTTATTGAACTGAAGATGAAGACTACAGCTTCTTACACACCAACAAGGAAGTCAAGAAAATTGTAAAAACAATGCCAATCCGCAACTTAATCTACTCACAACATTTGATGTACATTGCTCACGTCTTGAGGTGTCCCAATACTTCTTTAACAAAAAAATGCTGTTTGCAAAGCCAGCTAGGAGATATTATAAGATCCAAGGTTGAAGATAGGAGAGATGTTACAGTCGGAATAACACCAGATCAAGCAAAAAGAACAACACAATCAAGGGGAGAATTCGCCGAACTAGTCCAGCATCGGTTTAGGTCGACTCTGTGATGACATCAACGTCAATAGGAGGATTATACAGGTACAGGTAGGTATTTGGATTGATAGTTGATTGTTACCACATGGATCATATGATATTCTGCAGAAGAGGTCTTAGTATTCACAAGGACCAAAGGCTTGATCTATTGTATGGACAGCAAAAAGCTTCTTTGATATTGTAACTCTTGGTTTTTTAATACACACATAAAAAACAACATCATCAATGTTAACTCACAGCAAGCATAGGTTCCAAATCTTTAAAAAGTTCGGTGTAAAATTCTGTGACCAATTTCTTTGAATGGAATGGCTTGAGAGAAACTTTAGCTTCGATGCTATAACTCTGCCCTTGGACTTTTCAGAAATCTTGAATATTTTCAGAATTAGAGTGTTTTTTCTTCTTTTTTTAAGAATCCAAGAAACATTTTGAACAAAATTTAAAACAATCGTAATTTCTAAACTTTTTGAGGAAACATAGAATAATTTTCAAGAAAAACTTGGTTTATGAATGTCTACAATATGATATGAAGCACAAAGTTTTTCACTCTAATGGTTTACGATTTATAAAATTTGACGACGTCACATCCTCAAATGAGTTGAAATATGAAATACGCTGTAATGTAGAAAACATTCACTATTTCTGAAAATCCAACAGTAGAATTATAGCAAAGTAGCTAAAGTTTCTTTCAAGCCATTCAGTTCAAGGAAATAGGTCACTGAATTTTACACCGACCTTTTTACGCCAATTTAAAGATTTGGAACCTATGCTCTCACAGCCCTGTGACTCGGCTCAGGTAGTTGATCTAATCTCAGCATGACTTTTTTTCCAAATCTAGGCAATCAAAAGAGGATGCAAGCATTTGGTGTGCTCATCAGGTAAATGCATGAAAAATCTGTAAATAACATTTCATTAATAACAAGTCGGATGTTGATGATCAGCCACCCAGCAGGACCGTCGAGAGGGGGGGTAGCCAGGGTAGTTACCGGGGGGCCCGGGGCCCTTAGGGGCCCGCAAGGAAGTAGGCATGTATTTTTTCTTTGTTATCAATTTTCCTTCAGGAACGTTTTTAGGCCAGCGGCCCCATAATTATACATTATATCCAACTTCAGACACAACTGAGGTGCCTTCATATTAAATTTCAGCTGATTTCCCCCATAAATCGTAGAATTATTGGCAAATTTGTGGCATTTGATCACAAGGGCCTAAGCATGATTTTACGATTTTCAAGACTGCACCGAATTTCTTTCTCGTTATATAAAAGGACTGGAAGGAAGCAGATGCAAGATTGTATTTCAATTTCATAATCTCTGAGATCTGAGGATTTTACTTTACCTATATGTACACAAGACATCTAATATTTTATTTCGTGTTTAGGAGACAGGTTTTGTTACGAAAATAAGCATTGCAAAACTTTGCAAAGTTCGAAGCCGCGTGGTGTCGAAATCTCGAAAATTTTCCCTTCTTCGCAGCATGCTTTGCTTTCCGTGAAAAGACCTATTGTTGAGATTCAGGAAGGCGTTTGCATCTAAAAGTTTTGTTTTTAACAATGTATAGGAGGCCATTTCCATCTAAAAACAGCGTTTTAACAGTGCATAGGAGGGTGTGGCCCAAGAGAAAAAGGGCTTGGTCCAAAAAATTGCGGGGTTACGCCCCTGGGGCCCCGGCCGTCTCTCGACGGCTCTGCCACCCAGTCAATATAACCATAAGTTAAATCACCAATAAAATCACAGTCCAATTGCAATTTTTCTTTGTAATACAGGATTGTGTATTTCTTAAAAAAACAGTTTATTTTTAGAGAAATATACTATTAAGAACTTGGCACCAATATTGATTCATTGTTTGGGTGATAGATGTCTCATTCTTCTTAATTACATCTTAATGTGGGAAATGAACATCATGCTTGCAAAAATGATGAATTTGGACCTCTATGAGAAATAGAAGACTTTATGCTTTTCCTTCACAGTCAATGAACAATCGATAAAATCACTGCATCTACAGTATGTCATACATTGTTCCTGTTGTTGATCTTTTGTCCGCAATTTTCCTTCATTTTAGCAGACTTTAGTAAAAATTTCCATTTTGGTTGTAGGTGGAAATGCAGGAATGGCTGTTGCCTACATAGGTCGCCACCTTAATGTACCAGTCACAATAGTTGTCCCTGAAACTACATCTAAAGAGGCAAAGCAAAGAATCAGAGATGAAGGGGCCAGTGTTTTGGTTCATGGAAAGGTTTGGTTTTATTCATCTTTGTAGTTACCTAGATTTTAAAGAAAGTTCATCAAATTTATTCTTGAATAGACGATTACAGAAAAGATGGTGTCAAGGGGGCTTTGACCAAGATGCATTATGCTCTATAATGGAACGAACAGTGATTCTATTGAAATTTGATCTTCAAATGCAATGCATCTTGGTCAAATGTCCCTCAATGCCATCTTTTGCGTAATCATTTATTGTATGACTTGCAGTTTACTAACTAGCTCTGGTAGAAACGAAACATGGGCTGGACTCAAATATTCAACTGTTTGTTAGCATAAAAATTTTCTTAACTTTAAAAAATAATCATTTTGCAAAAGCCAGCTGTATTTGGCAACATTAGTTATGCTTAGTATTAAGTTTTGAAAAAATATATCAGAAGCTGTTCCTGTCATATTCCTTGTGATAGACCTTTTAGCTATTCTAAAAAAGAATCTGAATCGAACAATATTTTTATACATTTCGTAGAATGTTCGAATGTTCACAAAAGTGAAAGAAGCTCTAACGCCACTCAGTTGAACCTTTGGTATAAAAATGTATAAAAATATTGCTCGATCCAGACTCTTTTGTAGAATAGCTAAAAGGTCTATTGGCTTTAAAAGATTGAAGTTTATTTTGATGCACCTACTATAAACGTATACTGCATATACTGTAATCTTGTGAAATGTGAAAGTGTTTTACAATTTTTTTTTAAGGTCTGGGATGAAGCAAATGAGCATGCAAAAGAATTAATCGCTACTGGAAAGCTGTTAGGTGAGTATTGAGTATTGACTAGTACTGTTTTATTTGAATAATGTCATTTACCATCATATACGGTATAAACCCTGGATTCAATCTATTTTGGTCACTCTGACAAAATAGTGGCATATACCCTTAATCGGGAATCAAATCCACCCTTGAACTAAGATGGATCTTTCCTTGTGTACCATAAATCTTTGAGTGAGCACCTCGAGCGAACGAGGGCCCCTCTTCAGAAGTAAGGAATGCATTGTGCCGATATAGACTCTCATCTCAGTGTTTATATGCAAGTTCTTGAAGTTTAAAAAGTAGAAAATATCACATCCGATTACTTTCAACAACACCTTACTTTTATTATATGCAATAGTAGTAGCCTATCATAAATAAAGCTACATTTTGATTTTGTAGCATATTTTTATCATTTGCTTTCAGACGGATCATTGATTCATCCATTTGATCACCCTGAAGTTTGGTAAGTTGATGCTTTATACTCAACATTAGATATCTCAATAATAGATTGCAAATTCTCAAACTTAGCAACAAATACTGCATTGTTGAAAAACTGCTGAACGTAGCGACAAAAACTCTCCGAAATCAGATGTTTTTACTATTGTTCAAAGCCAGTCTATAAGAAAAGAGAGTTTAGGGCTATGTCCAGACCCTGTAAAGGAGACTTGCAATTCCCCAATATAAAATGATCCAAAGTCATTTCATACAAACATCAACCCAATTTTAGCTTATTTCAATATTTTCAGACAAGCTCGAAATCTACTAGGTTCCACCGGAAAGACTTCATGCAGCTCTGCTTAAATCTATTAATATGCTTGCTAATCATTTTTGCTACGCTGCAAAACATTCTTTGACACACAGGATTTTCAAAAGGAGGAAGCCGAAGGAAGTATTTATCATATTTTCAATATACACAGAAACAATTGTGTATGGCACATGACACCAAACGGGAGGGGGGAGAGATCACAGCGGCACCCACACGGGCTACAGCCTGAAAGGTTTAACACATTTCTCAAACATTTGTTACAAGCGAAAATGTTCGTGCGAGGGTGACCATAACGAAATATATTTTTTGGGAACGACCTAATTTCAAATTGTTGTTTTCTCGTTTGATAAGAACTTTATCTTTCTCTTGTGCAGGGAAGGACATGCTAGTATGATCCTAGAGTCGAAAGAACAGCTCAAAACGACACCAGATTTAGTGGTCCTGGCCGTAGGTGGAGGGGGTCTGCTGTCCGGTGTTGTAGAAGGAATGCATGAAGTTGGATGGTTGCGAGTCCCACTCTTGGCTGTGGAAACACTTGGTGCCGATAGCTTTGCTTGTTCAGTGGCTGCAAATGAAGTCGTTACTTTGCCGGGTATAACAAGGTAATATATACAATCAGTGGCGGAGTGGCGGCCCTTGGGCAAATATTGGGGGGGGGCGAAGCTATTATTTCGGATAAAATGCATTGTTCACTTCTATTTTTCAAACAAAAGATACTTGTTTTATCCAACATGGGGGGTGACCGCACCCCTTCCTCGCCCCCTAGTGTCCACCACTGTATACAATATACACATCCGTACCAATGGTCTGGAAAGACTTAGACTTTTGACATTCGTTATAATTCGATTTGGCGATTGGTAAAGCGTCTTTCAGTTGGATTATGTTATGCCAAATTACCAAATTACATGTTTTCTACAAAAGGGGATCGTTTCGAAGAAACTAGTTCTACCTCGTCTTCTGCGGTGTCTGAAATTTTACATAGCTTTAGTACTACTCTTGAGAATCAAAAAGATGCTTTTGGAAGTTGTAAAAATATCAAGGTATCACTGTCATTATCGTTTTATTACTGAGCCAAATTTGCAACAAATGTTGGTTGTAAGGGTAAAGTAAATCACTTTCGCAACAAAGGTTTTATTTTTCAAAAAAATTCAAAAAATCATAGAAATGATAAAACTGACAATATAAGACTGCGTTCACACGATACCGGCACAATTTTAAAACGGTAGATTTTGAAAACGGAGCTCTAACCGGCACATTTTGAAAACGGTGTGAGCACTCCAAAGCGATGAAAGCGGAACATTTTTCGACACTTTCAAAAGGAGACTGATCGATTCTTAAGGTGCAGGTACATTTCTTTGGCATCAAATTCTTTGGGAGATTGCAACAAGTTTGTTACCGTCAAATTTCCTACCGCTTTCAAATTGTGCCGGTATCGTGTGAACGCTAGATAAAATTTTGCTACCGTCGCATTTTTCACCGTTTTCAAAATGTGCCGCAATCGTATGCACGTAGTCTAAGTTTTGCCTAAAAAATGAAAACCCAATTAAGAAACTCATTTCTATGGAAAACAAAGAAACGTACTGTATAGTATCCCACCCTTAGCTGTGGAAACACTCTCAGGTACTAATCCAACTTCCTTAAGAACAAATAATCTGCAACACTGACAAACACATACTTCGAGTTTGATATTTCTTCAACGCCCTATTTCTATAAGACATTTGTGACTTACCTTTCTCGTTGAAAAAGTATTGCAAGCTAAATACTGAAAACGATTTTTTTTAAACAAGATCTATGTTCTATATTTTTGTAGAAGAATCATGTTTATTTGCATTGAGTTCTGTGAATATGAGCCTTGGTCTTACGGAACAGCCGCCGGGAACAAGCTTAGATGCATGATCAAGATTCGTGGTATTCGATATCAAAAAGTAACTTGTTGTTCTTTGATTTACAGTGTAGCAAAATGCCTTGGTGCTGTGAGGATATGTGAAAAGGCCTTTGCATGGACGATGAATCATAACATTATTAGTCACGTGGTAGAAGACAAAGCAGCAGTTGATGCTTGCCTCAGATTTTTAGGTGAGTCATTTTAATTACATTTATGAACAACACCAAGTCAGAATTTCGCTAATTGAAAGCCGTTGAAAAGCCGTTGATAGGATAATCAATTTAATGGAATATTTGATGCAGCACCTCAAAAAGGAAAATTTTTAATTAGTTGACTTTTTTAGTTTGGGTGATTTTCCAAACATTGATACTTTTTTTGACTCACCCGGTACTTCGTTTAGGAACGTCTTTTAGGCACTGGGAACGTCTTTGCAAGAAAAATTTTAGATTCTCTTTCTCACTCGAAGGGATCCTGAACCATTTCATACATACTTCCAAGCGCTTCGTCAATTCTTTTGCAATTGTCTATCGATAATCGACTGACCAGTATTTCCAGTGTTTGTTGTCGAGTAGGCTACGAAATTTTAGAATTTTATAGCGGAAATTCTAGCCAATTGCCTTCACATTTGGCATGTGTCTCCGTGAACATATAGCGTCAGTGGTAGAAATTTTGATTAAAATCTTTTGGTTGGCGGAATGGATAATGAAGTTCTTCTAGAAAGTGTAAAATATTTGAAATGAGCTTTCTCCAAAGCTGTGAAATCAAACGATTGCATTTAATATATCTTTCGATTGCCAAGAATATGATTAATACCATGCTTTTTACAGAATTTCGACAGACCGTTTGATTCCTGAATAATTAATAATTATTTGGAGAAGAGGATTCTGAAAATCGGTTTTCCGTGCTCATTAGAGCGGAAAGCAGAGTAACCTTTAAGTATTGTGCAGACACTCTCGTTCTGCTAAGAAAGCCGACATTCGTCATTGTACTTTCAGAATCCTTGTTTCAAAGTTTCAGCAGTGTACTTAATTTTGAGCGCGACTCCTGCAAAGCAGGCTCAGGGTTTCTTGCTTATAGTCACAAGCCAGATACTCAAGGATGGGCAGCTCCGTGGAAAGGAAATAATCCTATGCATGTCTTGGTAACCGATGATGTCCTTGGGTATTTTATGGAGAAATTGTGTCAAGAATGTTATTTTAAAAATCAATTTATTTTAATTTGAGTTTCGTTTCAATTCGATGTATGTCCCAGAAACTGGTCTGTTTTTAGAAATCTGTCCAAAAATGCAGCTTGTAAACTCCGACTGCATTTCCCTGAACTTCGAATTAAAGGCAACAAGAAGAGGCAAGTGGAGCAGGCTTTGAATAGACTAAAAAAGGACACAAGCGAGCCTACTCTCTCTTTGTTTGATCAAAGGTCAACACCTTCGATAACAATAGCTCTGATTTGATTTGATTTGATTTTATCTTTTTTACCCATGGTAGCCCCTCAGTTGGGAAACTGATTTACAGGGGGCCATGCTAGAAACTTATACTAATTTACAATAAATACAAGATATGCTATATATAACTAAACTACATTACAAATTGTCATAAAATAAACAAAAGACAAACTAAAACAATTGTAGGTGTTCTATTTTTGCAGCTCTTTTTTGAATGCTCTCAAGGTAGAGGAATTTCTGACTTCAGTGCCAAGAATGTTCCAAAGTTTGGCGCCTCGGTACGAGAAGCATTTCTGCCCCACTGCCGATTTTAATAAGGGCAACCCGAGGTTGACATCGGCATTCCTAAGAGAACGAACAGTAGAGTTGTTGACTCTCACAAAAATGTCCTTCATATAAGAAGGCACATCACTATAAAGGGATCTGAAAACCATTTTTTGTGATTCAAAATCAATTTAAAAATAGAGTTGTCTTCAACCATTTCAACTCCGTCAATTCCCCTTTAGCTCAAAATGACAATAAAATGTTTCGTACTTCCCTCCCCTAGATGCATAATAAATACGGTTTTTCTTCCTACAGATGACCACAAGATTCTTGTTGAACCTGCCTGTGGAGCTGCTCTAGCTGCAGTTTATGGAAATTCAATTCACGAACTCGTAAAACAGAAGAGATTAGATGGTATCAAAAATGTATTGGTGATTGTATGCGGAGGGCAAGGGGTTTCATTCCAACAGTTACTCGATTTCAAAGCACAATTTAACTTATAATTCTGCTGCATTTCGGTTTTATTAGTGCATCACTGAACACTCTTGTTGGCTGGGCCACTTTTTCTATCTTCGTAATGTAGGCGTGATCGTATACACAGTATGTAACTTATCAAAAAGAATTCTACCGGGTGCACTAGTAAACTGAAGTCCGTTTTTTAAAAGTCTTGAGAATTTCGCGAAATAATGCTTAGCAGGAACACAAAAGTGCTCTTAAGTCTGTCTCAAATTAGATGTCACGTGAAAATGCCCGCGAATAAAAACAATTGAGGAGTTTTGCACGAGCAATTTCGCGTTATCGCAAATCTCACGTGACATCTGATTTGAGACATGACTTTAGTTTACTTGCAAAGCAAAACCTTGAAGTTTAAATCGATTCGGGAGGGGGGGGGGGGAGCATCTATCTCAATATAGTTTTTGTGCCAATTTGAAGTTGTCTAGCGAAATGACTTGTTTCTTTTTATCGCAAAAACTACTCCAGGTCTCAAGACTTTTAAAACTGATTTTGATAAAAAGTATCCATTTTCGATAGGCCACGGTAAATCATACACTTAGTAAGTTTTGAAGACTGATGATTTAATTTTTATCAAAATCCTGAATTATACATGAACATTTGTTTTCTCATTTTTTGGCGAGATTCTTCGCTCTTTTTGAGGTTTAAACGACTTCAGAAATCGATCAAATTTCTCTAAAGCCTGAACTTAGGAGAGAAAAGGCAAGCCCCTTCAAGATGATTTGGCGATTTGTCAACCATCAGAATTGGCCTAGCGTATGCTTTATTGTGGTCTGTCAAAGGTGGATACTTTTTTGGGGCAACCGGTATCCTATATCTTTACTCGTGAATTTAACCCTTATATACTATATCGATGGATTGTCGACAGCCATTGTATTTTTAGAGTCGCTGTCGCTAAAAACAGCAAAGTTTTTATCGCAGATTGTGTAATGAAATTGGAATAATATTCATATTCGGTACATATTTATGGAAATGAATAAAAAGATTTCTCGTCATTTTGCATTAGATTCAAATGAGTCTGCCGTATGTACTATTGCAACACAGCTGCCGAAAAAGAAAAGCGAATTCGCCATCTTCCAGAAAAGTAGCGCGCCGCCCCAGACCTCTGTGAAAAGGTCTATTATAGCTACATGTCACATGGACTGGGGATTGCTAAACCAGGAAACGCCTTTGAAAGTTTAAACTAAACACTTCGGTTCTGATCCCTAATAGGCTTAAAGGTTCCCTTCTTTTAATAAAAGAAAACTGCAAATTTCCATACCTGCACTGACAGTGCGCCATTCTTGACTGTGCAAAAAATTGCTAACCATTCGAGAACTATATCTCTTGTTTTAGAATATCAGTACACATTTTGTGCTCATGGTTTGAGAGCCTTCGAAGTTTTC
Source organism: Aurelia aurita (assembly GCA_004194415.1). Classification (NCBI taxonomy): domain Eukaryota; kingdom Metazoa; phylum Cnidaria; class Scyphozoa; order Semaeostomeae; family Ulmaridae; genus Aurelia; species Aurelia aurita. Next base: position 448,718 of record REGM01000085.1, on the reverse strand, counting down.
CTTTTCAGTTACATCTTGGAACTAAAGTTCTGAAGCGTTGCAGCCCATATCTGCTATCTTTTGCAGTACAAATTGTATAGTTTTGAATCCTCATTTGAAAAATAGGTACTTTTTAATATGAAAACAACGAAGCTGTCTAATTTCTTGGCTTGCTAGGTAAATTTAAGCACACCGGGAGTCCCCAAATAGTACTCCTGCTTGAAAACCTCAAAAGTTTTTCTTTTGTAGGCAAGTATATCAAAGACCAAATTATTTTCCCAGGTATATCTGATCTTGTGATTAGTTTTAAAATTAACAAATTTAGCTCTTTTTAGGGCTGCCTGGTTTTGAAGCATACTGCAAAAAGCACTGGTGATTACTAGATTAATTTCTTTTTGCATATTAAGCTTCTAGTTAAGTCATAAATGTCAGAAAGAACGCAAACTATCATTGAAGACTTGACGGATAATGAAAAATCTCACAATAATGGCTCTTAGGCAAGATTTACGATGTTGCTTTAAGGGCATAGCTCAGAATAAGGTTTTTAACCTGTCATTTAATCCCTGTAAAGGTAATGTGTCCATATATAAGGCCAGCGTATACCCAACCTGTCATCATCCATCAAATTCTCGGCAAATGATTGGTTGCTATTCAAACTGATCACATGAATAGAGAAAATTGCTGTAATGCGTGATTGAAAAGAAATTTTAATTGATCACATGCCTTGCTCTTGGAGGCCTACTTGTATGGACACATTACCTTTAAGTGACGAAAACAAACATTTTATCATCTTTAAATCTATTTAGATAATCGTGGAAAGAGATCAAAAAGAAAATGTTATCATTAGGTTTGATAATCGAGTTTTGGTGATTTTTTAAACGGGGGTACTTTTTTGGGACACACGGTAGCATTTGGGAACAAGCCATAGTTCTGAAGATATACGATGAAATGAAGCTCTATCAGTCATTGCAGTCATCGTTGTCGTCCGTCCCTAACATTCACAAATTTTATAGCTCCTGGATAGGAAAGAACTCTCAAATAGAACATATTCGCGCTCACAGAATTCTAATAAAGCATTACATAAAATTTCGAACTACTACATTGTACATAACTGGTTAATGCGGGGAATATAAATTAACATATCCTAAAATCGTTTCGATTTAAACGCACTGTCGTTTTACAATCTAATCAGATTAAACAAAAATCAAAATAAAGTCGGTTAACAACGAATTATTTCGGTCTTTACTTTACAAGACTAGTTAAATTTCAAATGTAAAGTCTCGACACAACAACTCGCAGATGATTGTTAATTCCCAATTCTCTAAAGAGCCGATTTAACGTGAGTCCAAGTATCCATCAGTGCTGGTGCAGGCATGTGTCTGCCCTTCTTTGCAAGGGTAGCATAGGCATCAATTCTTCAAAAAGGCTGGTGTAAAAGGCTATTACTTCTTTCTTTGGACTGAATGGCTTGAAAGTAACTTAAGCTACTTTGCTATAGTTCTACCCTTAGACTTTTCTGAAATCTTCAATATTTTCAGAATTACAGTGATATTTTTCTTTTTTAAGAATTCCAGAGAAGTTTTGAGAAAAAGTTAAAACCATCGTAATTTCTAAAATTTGAGGAAACATGGAATGGAATAATTTTCAAGAAACCTATAGTTTATGAATGTCTACAATATGGTATCAAGCACAAGTCTTTCACTCTTCTGGTTTACGATTTAAAAATTTGATGATCTCACATTCTAAAAAAAATCGAAATATAAAATACCTTGTAATTTCGAAAATATTGTAGATTTCAGAAAATTCCAAAGGTAGAATTATAGCAAAGTAGATGAAGTATCATTCAAGCCAGTCAATCGAAAGAAAGATGTAGTAGCCATTTACACTAGCCTTTTTGTTTGAAGAATTGACGCCTATGCTTGCCAGGGTTACTTTAAAATTGCATTGACCAGCGAGATTATTTGCTAGAAGGGAATAGGCACCGTGACAGCTAGCGCAGACCCAAGGGGTTTGGGCAATTTAAAATAGCCTATTGTATTTGATATTTTTGGCACGTGTAGTCTAATTGTGTATCTAAGAAAAAACAATGGGTGTGTAGGCGTTTTACTTGGCCTTACCTATTTACCTATGCATGTTCCCTTTAAATATTCTCGTTTGATAAAAAAAAAAAGATAACACAAGAAATAAGTTCGATTCCATCGAGAAAAGCCAATGAGATTACCCATTTTGATTTGATTTTGATGCATAAGAAAATATATAGATGGTGCTGATGATCGTAAAAGTACATTAATGTCTATCTCAAATTAGATGTCACGTGAAAATGTCTGCGAATTACAACATTAAAGTGTTTTGTGTGAGTAATTTTGCGCTATCGCAAATCTCACGTGAAATCTAATTTGAGACACAGACTTTAGTTCAGAATCTGCGAGTGTAAGCTTCGCATCATGCCATTTCGAATTGTGCCAATGACCTATTTTGGGAATCCAGCTCCTCTAAAAGGCCTAATTAAATCACTATGTTTGAGGGCCCCTTGAAAATCAGCCTTTGCTGAAGGGCAACCCTCCCTAAATGAATCAAATATCAAATATCAAAGACACAGGAATTATGCTTCAATCAATTTTGCATTTGAAAATGTCCACAATATTAGTTCTACAAATCTTTGACATTGCAATAATACTAAAATAATGATCTTTCTTGTCGGGCTTGCAACACAAGGTATGTTTTGCCAAAATATTTTAGCGGAAAACAAATACTGGCAGCGAATACTACCTATGTTGAATCCTTGTCTATCGAAAATCTGTCTTCCTTCAATTACCTATCAAACCGCAATCCTGCAACGACTACACAATTATTGGGACAAAACATTAAGCCCCATAATCAAAATCAACTAGATACTATGCTATCAAACCAAGGGCAGATTTGGTAACAGTACAGGGAATCCAAATATCCAATTCAGAAGTTGAGCATTAGGTGTTCGAAAAACGCACACAAATATACCAGAAGAGAATTATTGGCTATTGGTCAGCCTCTCGGATCGATACGACAATTCTAGAGGCAATGTTTAGATTTTTAGAATCATCCTTCGATAATTACTCGGGCCTTCTCTTAACAACCTCTGCTCGAATGCAGCATGAGTGAGTTAGCTACATAAATAGCAGGGAATCTTATGGGGCTTGGTTTATCAACATTTGCTGTTTGATTAATGAAGCGTAGACATCCCTTTGCTTGCAATATATCCAACACTTCTTTAACGACCCCTGCATGCATGCAGTACGAATAAGTTAGCCACCTAGGTTTCGAGGCATCTTATGCGGTTTAGTTCTGTTCCATTTGCGTCTTGATTAATCCACCATATAAATCACTTTATTGCTATCGATGCTAATGGACTCCTTAGCTGTTTAGCAAAAGGGTCTATGACGTGCGATGTTTATTCTGGTAAATAAATGGCAGATTTTCGAATAGATCGAATCAGATTCGATCGCCTGTTTCTAAATAGGTAAATCGTCAATAGACCTTTTAGATATTCTACAAAAGAGTTTTGATCGCGCAATATTTTTATATATTTTGCAGAAATCTGACGAATTTTTAAAGTGCACAATGCTGAGAGAAGCTCTAACGCCACTCAATCGAACCATCGAATAAGAATGTATAAAAATGTCGCTCGATCCAGACACTTTGTAGAATAGCTAAAAGGTCTATTGCTTTGTGACGGGAAATCAACAGATAGCATTGTTACGAAAGTTACAAAATCTGCCCTTGTTCGCTATCACCTTTTCAACATTCCTAGAAAAACACTATATCACTGTTATTCAATATCATATATAGCCGGACACATACTCCAGTCCCTTTTCTCTTTCGCTTCCCAATAACCTCCTTTATAAACATAAATATCAACGTCCGAATACTCATCGTTTGTTTTCTCAAACCACGTGGGTGTATAATCTTCATAAACCTTCCCAGCATGCCTTGCTTCTTCCGCTTCTGCTTCACGTTTCCGCCTTCTGACTCGCTGCTTTTCTTCTAACAGTAATTTAAGTTGATTCGCCCTGTCGAAGTTTCCTTCTTCCATTGATCTTTCGTCAGGTCGTAATCGAGAGTCTGTTGATGATAAATCTTCCTCCATTTCGTTTAATGAGCATGTGAACCCAGAGAAATTGTACATCGATGAAGACTCCGGCCTATCAGAAAAGAAAGATTATTTAAAACAATACAAGATTACGAACGCAACAAAATAAACAAAACAAAGAAGAGAGCGGGAGATGCATAAACATAACAGGCAAAAAAGGCGACAGCGGGAGAGTCGATAGAAGCTGAAGTCGTTAAAATATCACCAGGGCATGAAAACCCCAAATTTTCAATTCATAACGTCTTGCTGGAAATTTTTCAAAATATATCACTTTCATGTATCATGCATGCTCTGTTTCTCATTTATTCATAAAAATGAAAAAAGTAAAACCAAAGAAAAAGCTAGATTATATCTCATGTACAATATATATCAATATTGTATATAACAAATATGAGATCAGTAAAAATTTGGATGTTCCCTCATAGAAATAATAGTAACGGTTTATTTTATGGTGTGTCAACGTTATTCACGTTTATTTTGCTACCTAAATCTACCTTCAGCCAGATTACAAGAGGAAATAAGCTTTCAGATGGCATAAAATTGATGTCTGTCCAGTTTGAAATAAAAAAATTGCTACAATTCTCAAGGGACAAAACCCCCTTTATTGAGTCCAAAGCTCAAATTCCTCTTAAATTATAAATTCCGCTCTTAAAGATCTTCCATTGATGTCTAAATTGTGAAGGCTTACTTCATGATAGCGAGCGAGGACAATTAATAGGCCAAGTGCCTGGATTTTTTGAAACAGACTTTCATAACATTGTCAAATATTACAAGAATTATATAGAAACACTTACTTTAATGGTTTCTTCATCCATAATAGAGTCGGTGGCAATGTTTGTGGGTTTCCACTTTTACTAACTGGCGTCCCAGTTGGAACTTTTATTCCAGGTTTCAGCGTTGGATCCCTGTAAACCACTTTCGCACATTCCGCTTTCTGATCCCAGAATCCAGATATGACGTAACGAGTAACCCTCTGACTGTCTACGACGTAGCCTGTAACCTGGAAGAAGAAGAACAAATAATTCTAATAAATAATTTAATGACCATTGACCTCTTGACGGGTCAATGATGAAGGGGCAAGAAGTAAGGAAGGTTGAAAAATGGCAAAAAATAAAGAAGGAAGAAAAGCAAGGAAAGGAAAAGGAAGAAAAAGCGGGAAAGAAGGAANGGTTTCCACTTTTACTAACTGGCGTTCCAGTTGGAACTTTTATTCCAGGTTTCAGCGTGGGATCCCTGTAAACCACTTTCGCACATTCCGCTTTCTGATCCCAGAATCCAGATATGACGTAACGAGTAACCCTCTGACTGTCTACGACGTAGCCTGTAACCTGAAAGAAGAAGAACAAATAATTCTAATAAATAATTTAATGACGATTGACCTATTGACGGGTCAATGATGAAGGGGCAAGAAGTAAGGAAGGTTGAAAAATGGCAAAAAATAAAGAAGGAAGAAAAGAAAGGGAAGGAAAAGGAAGAAAATGCGGGAAAGAGGGAAAAAGTAGGGAGGCCACAATAGTGGAATGATATAAATAGTAATAAAACTCGAAGTCTTCAATATAAAAACATTGGACTAGGCCCATCAAGCAATGCACAACGAGACACGAATTTAAAGTCATTTTAAGCCAATCTGAGCACATGGTCCAAAAAAAATCCCAGGAGCGCGGCTCACCGCGGGCCCGCCTCAAATCTCGGCACCCTTCACTCGCTTTACCTTTCCCAAACTTGGGATTCTTGGCCCACTGTGGATGGGTAAAAATACGCAAGAATTCCAGCAAGCAGCCTGAAATTAGCCTTATATGCAGGTGTAACCTTCATGCAGAACTGGTCAAGCCTACCCTTCTATACACAGGTGTAACCTAAATACGCTTCTAATGAGCTATCAATCACTATTCTAGGATTTTCCATCATCAGACTACAGTCATACTTCTAAAACTTGAGATTCTTGGCCCACTGTGGGTGGGTAAAAAAATGCAAGAATTCCTGCAAGCAGCCTGAAATAGCCTTATATGCAGGTGTAACCTTAATGCGGAAAAAGCTAAAGCTTACCCTCCTATACGCAGGTTTAACCTAAATACGCTTCTAATGAGCTATCAATCACTATTCTAGGATTTTCCATCATCAGACTACAGTCATACTTCCAAAACTGAGGATTCTTGGCCCACTGTGGGTGGGTAAAAAAATGCAAGAATTCCTGCAAGCAGCCTGAAATAGCTTTATATGCAGGTGTAACCTTAATGCGGAACAAGCTAAAGCTTATCCTTTTATACGCAGGTTTAACCCAAATACGCTTCTAATGAGCTATCAATCACTATTCTAGGCTTTTCCATCATCAGACTACAGTCATAATTCCAAAACTGAGGATTCTTGGCCCACTGTGGGTGGGTAAAAAAATGCAAGAATTCCTGCAAGCAGCCTGAAATAGCTTTATATGCAGGTGTAACCTTAATGCGGAACAAGCTAAAGCTTACCCTTCTATATGCAGGTGTAACCTAAATACGCTTCTAATGAGCCATGAATCACTATTCTACGATTTTTCATTATCAGATTACAGTCATACTTCAAAAACCTGGGATTCTTGGCCCAATGTGGGTGGGTAAAGAAATGCAAGAATTCCTGCAAGCAACCTGGAATAGCATTATATGTAGGTGTAACCTTAATGCAGAACTGGTTAAAGCTTACCCTTCTTGGTTTCTCTTTTGAAAAATAACTATACGCATGATACTTCAGCAGGCATTTTTCACCAGTTGTATGATTCGTAATATTCATTTCACCAGACTGATCTATCCATAATTTTCCAACGATTATATTATGCACTGTCGTCGATACTTTCTTCCATGTATAATGGTTTCCAGAATTAGTGAATTTACAATGTGCTGTTCCAAGTGGTGTAACCAGCAGATATTTCCCCCTGAATTTACTGCTCATTGTGAAGTTTTGCCATAATGTCCAGCCTTTTCCTTCTGCGTGATGAGCGATCGACGGGGGATGATGGCTAACCTGAAAGATAAGTTATGTAAATGTTAATGCGACACAAAGACTAAATGTAAGCTAAATAGCTGCAGTAAAAACCCGCATCTAGTTTTAAGAGCCTAACGGCTGAAGCTTCTTTATTCGTCCTAACGAAAACCTAAATCATTGCTCTGAAAATTCCAGAAATCAATTTTCATTGCATAAAATGATAAATAAGGAAAATATTAAGAGGAAGGATTTAAATTCAACTAAACTATATATTTGTAAGAAACCAATCGAGTTTGCGAACAGACAGACTATTACTGTGAAATTTGTAATATTATGATTACATTCAAAACTACAGTGTTTTAGATGTTTCAACTTGTTAGAGGTTGTGGTGTCATCAAATTTCTAAATCGCAAACCAGAAAAGATTTCTGCTTCCCATTATTGAAGTCCTTTTACGAAAAGGAAAACATTTGGAAATAACCAAGACATCAAAAATTCGACGGTAGAATTACAGTAAAGTATCTAAAGTTCTTTTCAAGCTGTTTAACCCAAAGAAAGATGTTACAGCCATTTGACTATCTTTTGAAAAAACGTGAAGACTATGCTATCATAAAGCCGAGGATCCACATGGAGATGAACGATCTACGGATGTAGCAGCTTGCAGTACAAAGGTTTTGCTTCCTTTCAAATTGTTGCACTGTTTCTGCAACTGTTAGAAAATTACAAATATGCAATACAGGTATATGTACCTCAAAAAAACATGGTACCTCAAAACATACATGAACACTTATTGCTCCATAATTTTTTCAAAATATCATCCAGTCTAAAAATGATTGTTATTTCTTATTCACAACATTTATATTTTTCTGGAAAAGTGTTAACAATTGCATTATTTTTATATTTTGTTGCAACAAGGGGTGGGGGTTGCTGATTTCTGTGAGGCATTAAAAACACAATTTTTCACAGAACAGCTCCTAAAAACCTGTGAACATGGATTTAAGTTAGCAAGTCTAGTATTTTATGACAGGTAAATGTCTCGTCCTTGTCACTTTAAACAGAAAATCTGCACACAACTCTACAATTCATAGTAATTCAGTGGCAAACAGGTATAACGAGGCAGCTGGCTTTGTGTGTTTTGAGGTACATAAAAAAGAGCTCTTGTCTGTCCATGTTACTGCTAGACCCTGGCTGTTAGAAATAACTTTCAATATCATGTACAAGTCTTTTTGATATTAACAAGAACAAAGATATAGACATACACAACTTTTTATATAAGAAACTAGTTTATAGGAAACTAGTACTTAACTGAAAATGAAGAAGCTATAATGCTAAAGTTTGAAAAAAGCTAAGAAACATTTAATTGCTAAATTCAAAGATATAATGGCNCTGGCGTCCCAGTTGGAACTTTTATTCCAGGTTTCAGCGTTGGATCCCTGTAAACCACTTTCGCACATTCCGCTTTCTGATCCCAGAATCCAGATATGACGTAACGAGTAACCCTCTGACTGTCTACGACGTAGCCTGTAACCTGGAAGAAGAAGAACAAATAATTCTAATAAATAATTTAATGACCATTGACCTCTTGACGGGTCAATGATGAAGGGGCAAGAAGTAAGGAAGGTTGAAAAATGGCAAAAAATAAAGAAGGAAGAAAAGCAAGGAAAGGAAAAGGAAGAAAAAGCGGGAAAGAAGGAAAAGGGATTAAGTAGGGAGGCCACAATAGTGGAATGATATGATACAAATAGTAATGAAACTCGAAGTCTTCAATTTAAAAACCTTGAACTGTAGATGGACTAGGCCCATCAAGGAATGCACAATAAGACACGAATTTAAAGTCATTTTAAGCCAATCTGATCACATCGTCCAAAAAACTCCCAGGGGCGCGGCGCACCCCAGACCCGCCTCAAATCTTGGCTCGCTTCACTCGCCTACCGGCTTTATGTGAGGAAAGTCAATGATCAAGCTATTTGGTCAAGAAATAGTCACTAAATTTAAGGGTTGGTAAAAACGCAAGGATTTCAGCAAGCAGCCTGAAATAGCCTGGAATAGCCTTACATGCAGGTGTAACCTCAATGCAGAACTGGTCAAAGCCTACCCTTCTATATGCAGGTGTAACCTAAATACGCTTCTAATGAGCCATCAATCACTATTCTACGATTTTCCATCATCAGACTACAGTCGTACTTCCAAAACTTGGGATTCTTGGCCCAGTGTGGATGGGTAAAGAAATGCAAGAATTGCTGCAAGCAGCCTCGAATAGCATAAAGAATATATGCAGGTGTAACCTTAATGCGGAACAAGCCAAAGCTTACCCTTCTATATGCAGGTGTAACCTAAATACGCTTCTAATGAGCTACCAATCACTATTCTACGATTTTCCATCATCAGACTACAGTCATACTTCCAAAACTTGGGATTCTTGGCCCACTGTGGATGGGTAAAAAAATGCAAGAATTCCTGCAAGCAGCCTGAAATAGCCTTATATGCAGGTGTAACCTTAATGCAGAACTGGTTAAAGCTTACCCTTCTTGGTTTCTCTTTTGAAAAATAACTATAAGCATGATACTTCAGCAGGCATTTTTCACCAGTTGTATGATTTGTGATATTCATTTCACCAGACTGATCTATCCATAATTTTCCAACGATTATATTATGCACTGTCGTCGATACTTTCTTCCATGTGTAATGGTTTCCAGAATTAGTGAATTTACAATGTGCTGTTCCAAGTGGTGTAACCAGCAGATATTTCCCCCTGAATTTACTGCTCATTGTGAAGTTTTGCCATAATGTCCAGCCTTTTCCTTCTGCGTGATGAGCGATCGACGGGGGATGATGGCTAACCTGAAAGATAAGTTTTGTAAATGTTAATGTGATACAAAGACTAAATGTAAGCTAAATAGCTGCAGTAAATACCCGCATCTACTTTTATGAAATCTGGAAAGGAGAGGGATGCAATTGTAGGCTATGTAGACCTTTCGTGGCTCAGGTTGGGTTCTTGAGCGGATAGAAATTTGATGATGAAAAAAAGTGTGTAAATATAAAAAATGAAAACATTGTAAATATTGGAAACATTGCAAATATTGTACAAATCTGTTGCCAAGTATTCTGTATTGTATTTTGTTCTTTTTTTTAACAATTTTACTTTGTTAGATAGTAGGCTTGAATTAGCTCTTATTTTATAGCTATTTATATGTATGCATACTTTAAATAAATCGATAATAATAATAATAATAATAATAATAATGAACATAACCGCTGTAGCTTTCTTCTTCGTCCTAACTAAAACCTAAATCATTGCTCTGAAATCAATTTTCATTGCATAAAATGATAAATAAGGGAAATAAAAGGGTTTTACTTCACTTGTCCTAAAGCATTTAGTTAAATTCTACGATGCTATATAGAACTCTATTAGGCAGAGCTCGTATACTTTTGTTCGTGCTTCTAGTGCACATTTTCACAAAAGGATATTTTCCCCCCTATCTTTGAATTTTCAGTTTGCTCTCCCATAACAAGGCGCAAAGTACGTTTTTTCAACTAAGAGAGTAAAATTGCCCCTGTTTCATCACTCAGTCGGTCAACCTTCATTATTAAGAATAAGGAATTCAATTCAGCTAAACTATATATTGTAAGAAACCAATCGAGTCTGCGAGCAGGCAAAATATTACCGTGAAATTCTGATATCTTGATTATTTTCAAAGCTACAGTGTTTAAAATATTTCAACTTGTTTGAGGTTGAAACGTCATCAAATTTCTAAATCGCAAACCAGGAGGAAAAGACTTCTACTTCCCACTACATTGCAGTCCTTTTACGAAAAGGAAAACATTTGAAAATAACCAAGACATCAAAAAATTGGACGGTAGAATTACAGTAAAGTATCTGAAGTTCTTTTCAAGCTGTTTAACCCAAAGAAAGATGTTACAGCCATTTGACTATCTTTTGAAAAAACGTGAAGACTATGCTATCATAAAGCCGAGGATCCACGTGGAGATGAACGATCTACGGATGTAGCAGTTTGCAGTACAGAGGTTTTGCTTCCTTTCAAATTGTTGCACTGTTTCTGCAACTGTTAGAAAATTACAAATATGCAATACAAGGTGCAAAAATTCAAATCTGCCTGCTTTAACCGCACAAATAACTGCAAGCAGCTAAAAATATACACGATTCCGTTTTGGTAATTACGCGAAAATCAAGAGTTAATGACGATCTACATTTCTCTTCGTTGTTGTAGAAGAGAGCATTGTCGGCAGTTGTTGAGGATTGTTGTTGTTTTGAAGATTCGAAACACACATCTTTTCTGAGAAACTAGGATCAGACATTCAAGCCCTGGCCAAAACGAAGCAAACATCGCCATAAAATATCATGCAACATTGTTGAATCAACCTAACTTGATTCGTTTGGCCACTATGTTTTACGTTTTGGATAATAATTTACGATTTTTTATGAAATTTGATTTTCATCAAACATTTCATTGAATATTTCTTCTGTTCTAATGTTTGAGCAACAGGCACAAAATAATGACCCTTGCTACAAATCCGGATATTTGCATCAAAGAAGAAAGCACAATTCGTGATGTTTGTAATAAGAAAATGGTGCGTTTTCTTAATCGCGTTAAAGGCTTGCCAGTCGGCTTATATGGAGCCCCGTTACCAGTTAGCCAAGTTATTCGGCAAACCGATCCACCATGCATAGAAACTCAATGTTATCCCGGCTGTGTTTATATGAGAAAGGAGTTAACTTGCCTAGCCGAGATTTTGCCAAAACTGGTGCGATCTCGACAAACGGATGAAAACCTAACGTTGCCATATGAGTCAAACATCTTTTTAATTCAGCTTGCCGCAAAAAAACACCCAGCCACAGGTANTCGCCAGTTGTTGAGGATTGTTGTTGTTTTGAAGATTCGAAACACACATCTTTTCTGAGAAACTTGGATCAGACATTCAAGCCCTGACCAAAACGAAGCAAACATCGCCATAAAATATCATGCAACATTGTTGGATCAACCTAACTTGATTCGTTTGGCCACCATGTTTTACGTTTTGGATAATAATTTACGATTTTTTATGAAATTTGATTTTCATCAAACAATTCATTGAATATTTCTTCTGTTCTAATGTTTGATCAACAGGCACAAAATAATGACCCTTGCTATAAATCCGGATATTTGTATCAAAGCAGAAAGCACAATTCGTGATGTTTGTAATAAGAAAATGGTGCGTTTTCTTAATCGCGTTAAAGGCTTGCCAGTCGGCTTATATGGAGCACCGTTACCAGTTAGCCAAGTTATTCGGCAAACCAATCCACCATGCATAGAAACTCAATGTTATCCCGGCTGTGTTTATACGAGAAAGGAGTTAACTTGCCTAGCCGAGATCTTGCCAAAACTGGTGCGATCTCGACAAACGGATGAAAACCTAACGTTGCCATATGAGTCAAACATCTTTTTAATTCAGTTTGCCGCGAAAAACACCCAGCCACAGGTAATTCGGCTCAAAATTAGCAGAATCTTAAGAAGCTTACAAAATCCTACCTGTTCAGCTAAGGATGTCCAACCCATATCTTCTGTCCTGTCTAATTCATACGTCTCACCAAGCAGTGGGTTAAATGGCTTTCCAGTCCTATCCGCAGTTGATGCATAACAAGAAATTGAAAAGGCAGCTATGTGACAGATTTGTTCCAGCGACGACTCACAAGCAGCAGCCCGGTCTAGAATTTCTGAATACTCCAGCTCTTCAGTAAGACGTTGAGTCATTGATAATGGCTCATTGAAATTAACCTGAAAGGAAAAATAAATGAATGATGAAACAATATCGCACATCCTACAAAATTAAATCACCTTGTTCCACCCGAAATTGTACTTCAGGACTGCCTGTTCAATGAACTTTTTAATTCACAATTCACATCTATTTTCGAAGGACAAAAATCTCTTTGTCCTTCTAAGCACCTGAGATCATTTCTACAAATTGTTCAGCTACTTTCCATCGATAATGTAACTTTATGAGCAAAGTCCCATCTACGTGAGCAAGTTTTCCTTGATAAGAACCCCCAAACAAGCATTCTTGCACATGTGCACTGCACAAAAAGTTTCCGAGATAAAGATTTCCTAGACAACTTTACGTGCACACGTAGGCAGAATACAAGTGTAACTTTTGTTGAGGGCTCCTTCGTTGAGGACAAGGGATCAACTGTTACTTTGACATGGGGAAGCAGCGTGAAGACTATGAGCTGAACGTTCTGGGCACATAATTCAAACATCATATACTGGGAAGCTTCTTGAACAAAAGCGTTTTCCAGCTATACACAGCTTGTCCATTCTAGGCTACACGCTAGTCGACAGTATCGACAGTCTCGGACGTTTTGTCACCTAAATAGCACATTGTTGTCATAGGTATCAATCAATAGACAGTCTGAACATCCTTGCGTTAGTTTGTTAGTTTGAGGAGCATAATATAGAATATGTCAAAGGTTTGGGCAAACGTTTAAGTGTGGCAAAGATTTTGGGGGAGACTATAACAGATGATAACGCTAAAAATTGTGGCGAAGAACATTTTACCAAGATATATTGCGTTCCAATTACGAATCTGCAACAATTATATCGGGGTTCGATTAAAGAACGCAATGCATCTTGGTAAAAAGCTGCTTGTCGCCATCTTTAGCGTAATCGTTTATTCTTCTTCCGACTTATCCAGAACATAATAACAACAACAACAAAAAGCGTACATACCGGCATAGGTATCTTTGTAAGTTCCTTCCCAATACAATTCTTCATAATGCTCCATAAATTAATGCTAACATCTGGTCTCTCGCAAATTCTCGTTCTGTAAACTCTCTTAGTTTTCTTGACTATTTCCGTGCTTGGAACAGTCTGAAATAAAAGTCAGAGACACCAATTAATGCGAGGTACTAATCGGTACCATTTCTATGCGAATAAAATGTTGTCGAATGCTTACCAGCTAATGTAAATCTTTCCTGACTCAGTGCAACTGTTGTTTAGCAATTGAACCCAAGACAAATCGCTAGTTCGAAACGGGGGTACCAAAACATGAAAGTGTTCATTCGAACAGTACATGTCAAGGCCATAGAAATTGAAACATAGCAGGGTTCTGAATGACCTAACTTCCCGAAAACATATTAACTTGCATAGTTTATCACTGAACCATGTAGTCCCTCCAGTGGTGATTCACCACACAAAGTGCAGTGCTATGAAAGCAGCTGGCTTACCAGGAATCAACATCACTTATCAATGATCACTTATCACAAATGAACCTAATCATTAATGATAAATCTCTAATCAATATATACGTCGCGTTGAGTGCCGTGCTGCAGCAATTTTCTCTGGCGCAGTGTGACTCTGACACGACATAAAAGCTAGGTCTAAAGCAGAATTCACACTTGAGGCGATTTTGTGGTGCGATGCGGTAAGGCATGATAAAGGGCTTTAATCAAGGTTATACGGTACTCGTGCTTCAAGAGAATTGATGTCGTTGACGTTAATTTTACCTCACAAACTAAGTTCACAAACTTTTTAAAAACCTCCACAAAATTGTTTTGGCTACTATTTTCAATCAAACTATTATTGCCTTTTAAATTCAAAATAAATCAATTTCATTAAAACTAAAAATTGTGGTAGAAATTTCCATAAGATTTTGACGGTTGGTGGCTACATATTTGGCTAAACTTTTAAATTCAATTGAGAGAAATCACGCTTATTTTCTGCTTGCATACGTCATAAAATGATTGAAAAACAAAACAAAAAAACCACATTTAACAATACCAGGTTTGTTCCATAACAAATTTACTTGTTTCCGATGCATAATCTATGAGCTGAGCATAAGGTGATTGAAGCAGAATATTGCTATGCGCTAGGGACCACTCATTTCATCGAAAATGTCCTAGGAGGGGCCCTAGATTATAAGGAACACTCGCCCATAAGGTAAGGCTAGTCTTTAAAGGAGTACTGTCATGCAGCTGATTGGCTCCAAAAAACAATGGGATTCCATTGTTGTACACTCAGTCGCCACTTTCATCTAAGGCACATAATGGCACCTGTTTGTACAACAATAATATCCCATCCTTTTCAGGAACCAATCAGCTACGTGAAAGTACTCTTTTAATAGAATGATACACTATGGTATGAATGGCATTG
>REGM01000085.1:374802-432927 GCA_004194415.1 Aurelia aurita | reverse complement strand
CCATTGTTGTACACTCAGTCGCCATTTTCATCTAAGGCACATAATGGCACCTGTTTGTACAACAATAATATCCCATCCTTTTCAGGAACCAATCAGCTACGTTAAAGTACTCTTTTAATAGAATGATACACTATGGTATGAATGGCATTGCTTGACCTTCACATTTAATTCACGAAGCATCAAATCATTCTCCCCCCCCTCCCTCCTTATTCAATGTTTCTTGGTGTGGCAAAAATACCCGATGTAACTCTTGCTCCACACAACACAATCTTCACTCAGGGAAGTTTACCCTGGGGCACGGTGACTCTCGGAACTCTATTCATCTAAATTCTCAAAAATTCTCCCAAATGTAGATTGTTTCTAATCATAATAGTTGCGCTCTAGACGAACTACATAAGTTTCAGTATTGCTAATTGAATTGGATGGTTATCACCCATACTGAGAGAAGAAGATCAAAAATCAGATCAAAAATTTTAAACGAATACAAGGAATCACATTGTAAGTCTAGTTGCGGCCTTTAAAAGAAGAATTTCTCACACCAAAATTTATTTTTGACAACTCTTGAGATCCCATCATGGCCTAAGAAAACAATTCTTACCACAAAACAACTTTCCATCATATATCAGAATTATCCCAACCAAACCAATGATCACCGCTTCAAAAAGATGCAACAACAACGCCACTGCGAGGCAGCTATGTGATAATATCCTTTTAGTTGGCGTAGAATACAATGTATCAATAACTCCCAATACAACACCAACTCCTGTTGTTTGGTTGAATGCGAATTTGAATATCTTGAGAAGAACTGTTACATTATCGAATTCTCTGACTCATAGCACGGCAGGTATTGCTATGACCAATCGGTACTATTTAGCATGACGCGAAGATAAACTCTAAATTGTAAATGTGAGTCGCCAGCAAAAGCATCAATTTTTTATTACTTAAAGGCCACAAAATACGCTTCTGTCACTGATATGTGGTGTTAACTGGTTTCCAGCAAAAAATAAGGCTGATTTATGTATTAGCCTCGATCGTAACAAAACACGAATCCTTTTTTCTACGGGATATTCTTCTTGGTTAAAATGAAATGATTTTAGCTTTGAAAACTGCGGCAGATTACGAGGGCTTACAACATTGTACGATGCTAGGCCCACCTAACCAATGAAGGTTCGAGAAAAATTTGTTATCCTGCATTTTAAACTTGACCTTAAGATGACGGAAGTTTAATGCATAAAGAATTCTTAATCCTAGCGTTAGGTGGCAGAATGTAAATTAAGTCTTTCTTCACAGAAGTTCTTAGCTTTGCCCTCATAGTAAATTAAAGCAAGATATCTGAGATTATCTGGAGATTTTAAGTTCTGATCTTCACTCAAGTCTGATAACAGTGAAGGCGACATATTATAGAAACATGAAGCTTGTTATCATAGATAACGTGCAAATCTAATGACAAGCAAAGCAGGAGGCGTTCAAGCGTGGTAGGGAGCCACAAGGGCTGCAGAAAATTAGCTAACACGCGAAAAAGGAAGCCCTGATTTCACAATAAAACTGACCTTTTACTTCTGTTTACTTAAAGCAAAGAATTATTTTGTATGCACGTAGGCAACAAAAGATCCTTAAAAACTTATTGCAAACTGGCAAGGCTTGAAACAAAAGGGAAGAAAGGAAAACGCAAAGACGGATTTAACATACTACCACGATTAATTCTTAAGACCACCATCTTGTTAAGGTGTCCATCACGTTGTTTAGGTTTCTTTCAACGGATACTTGATAATTCATTCAAATGCCCATATGGTAATTGCAAGACCAACACGAATTTCTTGAAAATGATTTTACAAGAAGGATTTACTTCCTGGTCTTCGTGAATGTAAACAAATCTACTGCGAGCATTTCGCAGCGGTGCAGAGCAATATAAACAAAACAGCTACATACAGGCGTGCATAAACCATGGGATCATGGGAACAAAAATCCCAGGCAGGTTTTCCAAAGCAATATTTTGCAGGCAGTTTTTTTTAAATAGTTCTTTATGAAATGTAATTGTAGTAAGTTTCCAAACAAATGTGTGTAAAAACGTACTGTTTGATACCTGCATTCTTACTTGTTCTGGTAATAGACTTCTCTGCCATAGCTGTACAAAACTGATATGCAGGCAGGTTTTTAGAGAATTTCTACCGCTNCTGATAAACAACTATTCAGTGTGATAATACAAGAAATCAAAGGCGTGAATCTCAATCTAATGTTTACTGCACATCCTATGACTCAGTGGGATTTTATTCAATCAAATCTATAAACATTCTATTCGAAAAAAACCACTCACGCAACCCATTAAACCATCCACACTTACGACAAGAGCCCTCTGCTTCGCTATACAACAACAACAACAACAACAACAACAACAACAACAACAACAACAACAACAACAACAACAAATAAGCTTCAACGAGGACTCACCCAAAAACTGTTCAAAAACCAGAACAACCAATCTTGTGCCTCAGAAAAGCATTGCTGAGAATGCGAAGCAAAACGCCTTTCAAGCATAAGTTGGGATACAAGCAATAACGCCACAAGATCTTGAGACAAGCAACTCTCTGAAAATTTTTCAACATTAAATGAGACTAATCTTTGATAGCATTGATGCTACCCTCTTCCTCCCTTTTGTTTTAACTTCAAAGCAAAAATGCACCTGAAACAAAATATTTTTCTTCAACACGGCTCTGGATTTCGCAAAGTTCTGGAAAATAACCTCAAGCTTGTTTACAGCTTTTATCCAAACATGTCATGGAGAATTATCGCTGCCCCAAAAAAGTTGGGGCCGTTTGTTCGGTTTTTTTAACAGTAAGGTTGAGTCGTAGGTCATAAGTCTACAAACTATCCATTCATCAAGTAAGCAATCAATCAGTCCAACAATTTATCAAAAAAGATTAAAAAAATTTAAAAAAAATTATTACAGTGTAAGTTTTTAAAATTATGGTTTTTGAAACTTAAATATAGGTATGAAACTGCCTAAATACAATTTGTCATATAACACACGGGATCTCATCAAATCATTGCCTCAAAACACCAGTGACCGAAAACACAATTTATAAATCAATTAATCAACTAGACCCATTAACCATCCGCCAACTAAAGTCTGTCCCACATTAGATGTCAGGTAAGATTTGAGATAATGCAAAATTACCCATGCGAAAAACTTTAAATGTTTTTATTCGAGGACATTTTTACCTGCAGTCTAGTGTGAGACAGACTTTAAATCAGTCAATCCATCTACCAGCCAGCCAAAATATGTGCCGACCCACAAGTCAGTCAATCAACTAGTACCCATAGTTACAACGAGACCTTTCTTAAAATAGACTGCAGGTAGCCCGTGCAACAACAGCACTTTATTCTGACAAGAACCATACAGCAGATCTGAATTTGCACAATCTGATAGAAATAAAACAACGAAGATAACAAGCCTCTGGAGCGTCTTCGTTGATAAAATTGTCACAACCACACCGCACTCCTATTGCGGATTCAAAATCCTGGTCGGTTTTATGCGCTAACGCTTACGATTCAAAATGGTTGAAAGTTTTAAATAAATTTTCACATACCAGGTGTTGCAAATGATGTATCAGCGTTTGCAGAAACATACAATCGTGGATTATTCACCGATTTTAATAAATTACAGACCATTTTGTAGCAAGAAGGCTAAATTTCTTCGTTTTTTGGTGAAAGAATAATTTAGATGCAAACAAATATTCCATTCTAGAGTTATGGAAAACAGAGCATAGCCTCCAAATCTTTAAAAAACATTGCACGGATGGTTAATGCATCTTTCGTTTGATTTTATGGCGTGAAAGGAACTTCAGGTAAGTTGCTATAATCATATATGTAGCATTTCTGATATCTTGATTATTTTCAGAATAACAGCGGTTTTCTTTTTATTGAAAGAACTCGTGAAAAGTTAAGAAAAACATAAAAATAATCGTAGATCCTAAATTAAAATATGAAAAACGGTACAATCTTCAAGAAAACCATAGTTTATGAAGGTCTATAATATGGCTGTAAGCAGAAATCTGTAGCTTTTCTAGTTTAAGATCTAGCAATTTGATGACGTCTCATTCTCAAAACTGGCTCAAGCAAAGAAGACGCTGTAATTCTGAAAATAATCAAGATATCAGAACTGCTACATATAGGATTATAGCAAAGTACTTGAAGTTCCTTTCAAGCAATTAAATCAAACAGAAGATGCATTAACCATCCGTGCAATGTTTTTTTAAAGATGCCAAAGATTTGGAGGCTATGCTGGAAAAGAGTAGATCTTGAGAATGATTCAAAGAGGACTCCAAATTTCGATAAAATTTCGTTAGTTTTAAAACAAGGGCAGCGATCATAATCATCCTCTAGGGACGAAAACATGACCAATATGTGTCCCTTAGATAAAAAATTTTATATGGATTGCTTATTCACGTTTCAAGTTAGTGTAATTGCCGTCATTTTTAAGCTGAAAACTGGGCGAAAATTGATCATAACTTCGAATTTTTGCCAAGACTTTTCAAAAACAGTTTCCATTCCAATCAAAATGATCTGAAACTCTAGTAGACTGAAGACGTGATTCCTTGTATTCGTTCAATGTTTTTAATCTGATGTTTTATTTTCTCTCACACAAGTCGAATGTCGCTTGCAACGTCACTTCGCTTCGAAAAGTTGAACTTTGATCTAATCAGCCAATCAAACGCTAAGAATAAGCACGTGGTCCAACCTTATTAAGAAAGGCGAGATTTGATTGGATGCGCCCTAAATGCGGCGCAATAGGCCTAAGTAGTCTCTGTTTTGGAGCTGTATTGTCATGAGTCTCAGTTTGAAGCTATAACATCATTCAATTCAATGCGGAAAACTGACACTCATGTAATCAGTCTGAAACTCTAGTACGGTGTGACTGATTTTAGTAAAATAAATTTCCACATCTAACTTAGGCCTTGTGCTACAATATGACTCATAATGAATTAAAATCGGTGCATGATCGATGATTATTTGTTTCGGCAAACGCTGATGTTGAAACACCCCAGTATCAATCGTCACATTTGAAGCTTCAATCCTGCTTCTAAATTTTCCCAAATAACATACAAATTCAAAGACTTTTAACAATCTCCATTATCAGTAATGCAAAGTTGGCACCACATCTCACAAATACATTACTGCAACTTTAGAACAAAACTTTGTTCAACGATGAGAACTTTGTAAGGAAAGTTCTCTTGCTAAGTCCTTCCCTCCAGATGGTTGAAATATCGATGCGTTGCGAGCACAGGCGTTAAATCTTTAAAAATGATTCTGTAAATGGTTGTTACGCCTTTCTTTTAAATAAATGGCTTGCAAAAACTTAGGTACTTTAATGTAATTCTACAGTGAGCATTTTAAATATCTTGATTATTTTCAAAGTTATCGCTCTTTCTATATTACAGCTAGTTTTGAGGTTGTGACGTCATCAAATTGATAAATCGTAAACAAGAACAGCGACAAACTTGTGCTTACCATCATATCACAGGCCTTCATTAGCTATGGTCTTTTGAAAATTCTACCAAATTTCCTTAATCAATTTACAATCTGTGATGATTTTAATTTTCTTTTAAATTTTACATGAATTCTTTTCATAAAACTGTAATTTTGTAATTTTTGAAACAAACAAGATAAAATTACAGTAAAGTAAATAGAGTTACTTTCAAGCCATTAGAAAAATAGATGCAACAATCATCTACACATTGATTTTTAACGACTTGACGCCCACGTTTTTACATAGAAGATACTTTTCATTGAACTGTTATCTCAATATTTGAAAAATAAAGCAAAATCAAAACAACTCACCCCCATCTGTCCCTTCATATCATACGAAACAGCCCTACGATGTCCCAATTCCAGTGCCTTCACAGGTTCTAGCTGCTTTTCTGAAAACGACCTTCGTATGTTCAATCGAGCTTCACCACCATCTTCTTCGTCCTCAACTTTTTCTTGAGGATACGCATTCAAAGACACACTGTCACTCAAATCATCATAATCAGAATAAGGGTCATTTCCTGGCTGATCTGGATCCGTAGACTCCATTCCGAATGCTTCCGGGTGTTCTGACATGGCATCAAAGAATTCATCATGGTCGTCTTCGTCTTCATCTTCATGATCGATTGTACCCCCGGGACTACGGCTCAATTGTGCTTGATGGTTCTGTAAAGTTGCTGTTGACATTGATTTACTGCGCATGTCCACTGTCTTGCACACTAGTTCCAGCTTGTTGTGTTGTTGCGCGAGGGTTTCAACAGTCTCCTCNTTCTTTCAAGCCATTAGAAAAATAGATGCAACAATCATCTACACATTGATTTTTAACGACTTGACGCCCACGTTTTTACATACAAGATACTTTCAGTTTAACTTTTATCTCAATATTAAAAAATTAAGCAAAATCAAAACAACTCACCCCCAACTGTCCCTTCATATCATACGAAACAGCCCTACGATGTCCCAATTCCTGTGATTTCACATGTTCCAATTGCTTTTCTGAAAACGACCTTCGTATATTCAATCGAGCTTCATTACCATCGTCTTCGTCCTCGACTTTCTCTTGAGGATACGCATTCAAAGACACGCTATCACTCAAGTCATCATAATCAGAATAAGGGTCATTTCCTGGCTGATCTGGATCCGTAGACTCCATTCCGAATGCTTCCGGGTGTTCTGACATGGCATCAAAGAATTCATCATGGTCGTCTTCGTCTTCATCTTCATGAT
The DNA here is from genome assembly GCA_004194415.1 of Aurelia aurita. NCBI lineage: Eukaryota > Metazoa > Cnidaria > Scyphozoa > Semaeostomeae > Ulmaridae > Aurelia > Aurelia aurita. Next base: position 426,174 of record REGM01000085.1, on the reverse strand, counting down.
CGATTGTACCCCCGGGACTACGGCTCAATTGTGCTTGATGGTTCTGTAAAGTTGCTGTTGACATTGATTTACTGCGCATGTCCACTGTCTTGCACACTAGTTCCAGCTTGTTGTGTTGTTTCGCGAGGGTTTCAACAGTCTCTTCAAGGCGCTGGCGTCTTTGTCTTTCGAGAATTAACAGTTTTTGAAACTTCTTTTCATAAGCTTGGGCCAAGCCAAGGAAATCAGTACATGCCTGTAAACAAGAGAACATCTGTCTTAGAATGGTCTAAGCCACATAAAAGGCTAGTTAACAGTGGTAGCAACTATAAACCAATTAAATCTACACTATTTCACGAGGGTGATGTCATTGTCTTCCAAGATTTAACAGTTTTACAAAAAACTTCTTTTCGCAAGCTTGGGCTAAGCCAAGCAAATCACTGAATGCCTGCAAACAAGAAGACTTTAGGAGACTTTGTCGTAAGATTGGGCCATGCTTAATATCTATCATAAAACGTTGGTTAACAGTGGTAGGAAGCACAAGCTAATTAAATGTAAATCTGCAACATTTCAAGACGCCGAGGCTCAACAAGAGCACATCTGTCGTACGGTTTGGCCGAGCCACATAAAAGGCTAGTTAACGGTAAGTGGTAGACTTATCAACAGAGTCCCTTGTTTTCCTGTGCTCTTTTACGACTGGTAATGAAGATTTTGAATTGCTTACGGTTGAGTGCTATTACAAATATCCGGCCAAGCGAGGTCAAGTAGGTCTCGTGAATAATTAAGGAGGAGCTGCTCGGAACAAGTCGTCTTTTCTTTCTCTTTCAAGACCACTTCGGCAAGTCCAGACCTCCAATGGCATAGCAAACTTTTATAACATTGTCTAGCAGGTAATACACTGACTTGCTTGATCACCAAAGCACAGTGAAAGCTTCAAAATTGACACCATATTGCGATCGATTTTCAGACAGCTAAAAATTGGCATAAAAAACTAAAATTGGTCTTTAACTCTGGCTTAGACTTTCATCGATAGATTAAAGCAAGGTGTCAGGACACCCATCTTTTGATTGAATATCTAATCACATTGTTTTAATTGCTGTTGTCTTCTTTGTTTTGTCCTTCCCTGTCCTTTTTAGCAACATTTCAACTGAACTTGGCCTAGCGCTTTCAGTTTGGTCATTCGAATCTAGCTCCCTTGTATTCCTGTGTGGTTTGAAATGCGATTTGAAACCTTTCCTTCTGCGAAGGCGCACTAACACACAGGAATACAAAGGAGTTAGATTCGAATGACCAAACTGAAAGCGATTAGGCCAAGTTCAGTTGAAATGTTGCTCAAAGGCGATGACAGACAAAACAAAGAAGACAACAACAATTAAAACAAGGTAAATGAATATTTAATCAAAGCATGGGTGTCCTGGCACCCATGATTAAAGCATAACACTTTAAATAAAATTGGTCCATAGATCAGCTTCCACAATCGTCCAAAAGTAAACCGTTTTTAGACTCGCTCGGTATACATTTTGATAAGAGAAGAATTTATCAAAGCGACCTAAAAAATTAGATGGGTTCGATAAATTCTACTCTTAAGATGTAGTATTTCAGATCGATACAAAAGAAAATTGCATAAACAAATGCTAATAATTTCTATTTTCAAACTTCCTGTGACTTCAATCAATAAACATGCTCTGTTTTTAAAATTCTTCAAAATCTGTAATGTCGTATGATTGACTACTAGAGAGTGAAAATGAATGAATGAATGAATAAATGAATAAATGAATGAATGAACGAATGAATGAATGAATGAATGAATGAATGAATGAATGAATGAATGAATAAATGAATAAATGAGTAAATGAATGAATGAATAAATGAATGAATGAGGTTAAAAGTGAAATTTCCAATTTGCATTAGAACGGAAGGAATTGTGCTCCTTAGATGGTCGAGCAATGTGACAATGAGTGGCGCGTGGCCTTATTTTGTTTTAATTTTAGACCAGATCGCTATATCTCTGTTCATTTACTTTAAACCAGGACGACCACGCCAGCCAGTATGCCATTTTGTATCTTGCAAATCAAGTATTGTTTCTTGTACGCTATCTTTTATATATGATTCAAAGGGCCAAGGCGAAAACCTTCTTCTTCAGTGAGACGCCTGAGAACCATCTCTTTTCTTAAAAGTACATTTCCAGGGTTGGTATGATTGATGAAAAAATGAAAGATAATGCTGTTATGAATGGTGTATCGTACTTTTTCCAACTTTTTTTGTCTTTTCTCTACGAAATTACGTTTTAAAATCTGCGATAAATGAGTAGTGACGTCATTAAGCACAAGGTCAGAGCGTTCTGATGTCACGTTCAACGCGAGAATGAGGTTGCCCTATTGTTTTCTCGCCTCTGAATCGTGACTAGCCTCCTTATCGTGTACTTGTGGAAAAAAATGGAGACCCATGAAGGCGACATTTGGCCTAAATTACTAAGATGTTTATTAAATTGACAGCCGAAACACAAGGCTAAATGTGGGAAAAACTTTGTCATTTGATTCAGGAGATGGTAAGTTTGTTTTCTAACATTAATTTTACAAACCCCGGAAATGTCCTTTAAAAAAAAGCATTTGAAGTAAGAGAGCTTTATTTCGGTGGCCTGGATCTGAAATACAGAACGACAGACATAGGATTTTCAAGTTCTGCAATTGAAAAGGACAACTTCATAGTCTCTCAAGGGAAGCAAATTTTCACGAAAAACAAGGAATCTATTGAAGCCAAAGTTCTGAAGAAAAAGCAAACTTGTATTGCAGCTACGGTTGCCATCATGGTTCTGTAAACTCCCCAACTTACTTCCCTCGAATCCGGATGCAAACTCACACATTTCTAGTGTGTTAATGAAGATGTAAACTCATCGACGAATTTACCAATCTCATTGATTCTTTAACTGAATGGAATCCTCTGTCCTACCCTTTCCTATTAATTTAGAAGCCCAGAAAGACATTTTCTTTCAAAAGCATTTTACATTTAAAACCTTACACCTTACGGTTTGGCATTGAGTTCTATATTCACAAATCTATCTCAATCGAAAATCGAACTACGCTCTGTACAATAATAAAAAATTCACTTCAAATTTCTGCCAGTACAGAAACCTTCCTATATTTCATACATGCTCAATTTTTCAAGATCGTAAATATCTTATTCCGAACAAGGTGAGCAATAACTTTGTCCTACATTTATCAAAATCTGTGTTGTCATATAAATAAAAATACTTACCTGCTTTGAGAAAATTCGAAATCCTCTCTGCTGCGATTATAGGCAATTGGCAAAAATAACAATGGTGCCTTTTACTGAATGCAAACCTTTCAGATTTCCAAATAAGTATTGTTTGTTAGTTTTTACTTAATATATCTAATATGGATGGCAACGTAGACTGCAGAACTAACTTATAAATTCAATTTCAAACTCTTTACAAACTTTAATATTTGGTAAAACTGTTACGATAAAATAATATTAAAAAGGCAGATGCAAAAAACGAAAGAAGGCAGAGTTATTGGCACACTGAGGCCTTTCAAACCTTTGTTATCATCAGAATGTACACACTGATGATAACATAGGTTTGAAAGGCCTCAGTGTACCAATAACTCTGACTTCTTTCGTTTTTTGTATCTGCCATTTTAATATCAAACTTTAATAATCGACTGACAAGGCCAATCTACTTTATCTATCTCTCAAATTTTTCAAGAAACAATTTCATATCTCAAGACGTGTGTCATAGCATGATAAACTACTGACCTGCCGGGAGACCAGACACAAAAACGCGAATTCCGTGTGGCTTTGTGAAAATTTACTTCTCTATTCTGCGAAGGAAAGCAACTAACGAATGGCCGAATCACAATGACGCTTGTAACAGAATGTAATCCTTGCTATTTCCAAAAATACCGCTTGTTTTTTTTTGCAAACCAAGTCGCCTGATACGAGGACAGCCAATCATTATGTCAGGATTAAGACATCGTTGATCTATTCCGACCTCTTGGTTTTGGCTAATTGTCTTTAAACCCACACACCAACACCAACACGTCTTTGGAAATAGCGCAGTGAAAATACCAAAGACAAAACAGTTAACTAAGATATGTAAGTATTGCGGTAATGCTACATAATACTAAACCAATGGCACTGTTGTGATACAGTATTCCATATGAAACAATGGGACGAGAGTTCTATTCATTTCAGCTCTGGATCTGAATTAAACGGCCTTGTGTGGTCATCTAACTTGCTGGACTTGCCCAAGTCTCTCCCGTACCTAAAACCTGAAAAACCTAAATACCAAATATTGACCTCTGCGAAGGACGGCTTCCACCTTCCTCCTACGCAAGGGTAAAGATTTTTAGGTGGCATTTTTTTTTTGTATAAACGGGAGAGACTTCATAGTCCACCAACTTGCACCAGCTTGCTTACTGCACACATAATTTTTATAAAATATTCTTCAAGAGAATCGAACTCGCAGATCACCAAAAATGGCTAGACATAAGTCATAGCTACGTAAAGTTGTTGTGAAATATTCATGGAAGAACAGCAAATCCAATTTGAGGATCCCTCTTATGAAACTCTCAAGAAACGTTCAGTACTCAGCTGAGAAATTTTAAGAAATTATCAAGACTCGGTCAAATTCTTAGTTTCTTATGAAAAGAATACGTGTATGCTCTCGATGAACAATTTAATGCCTGGGAGAGACTGCAATAAACGTTCTGGGTAGAGTACGGCAATTTTTCACAGCGGGGCAAAATGTCTTAATTCATTTTTTGCTTCTAAAATCCAGGCAAAGTGTGCTTGTCAATGAACAATTGTCATTGCAGCTTTGGCAATGAACAAATTTATTTTTCATATAACAACGTCTTGTCAATGATCCATTCTGCCCCAACCTACCCTATGAAAAACGATCGCACTATTTACTGCTGCTCTATTAAAGCCCTGTTTCCAATTTTTCGTGAAAATCGTACGATTTCACCTTCAAAGATATGATAATGGAACTGAAGCGTAAACTTTCTTTGTGCAGTACAAAAACCGCTATTGTTTCCATTTTTATCATGCTGTTTGAGAGGGAGTCGAATGACTGTTATGACTCCCTTGCAACTACAAACAAAACGGTTATCTGTGGCCATCAACGAGCTAAATATGCTAACTGTTCATAAACAATTTACTATCTGGTAGTGATTGACATAAAAGCGCTAAATCTGCATGCAAATAATAGGAGATTACGCGTTTTAGGGTCAATTCTTTTACCAAGATCCTTGCGGTATTGAAGAAATCAGCCAATCAAATCAATCGAAATTCAATGCGACGCAAAGCATCAAGGTAAAAAATTCCAGTCCGCCATCGTATATTAGTAGGCATTGTCTATCAAGATAATGGAAGACGAGATTTCCCATTTATATCCCTGTCTTGGGGCGAAATTTTCAACATTGTTCTTAATCGTATTTTTATGATGTTTCAGTATTCCTGCTTATCAGTTTAATATTCCATAATACCTATTTTTTTACACAAGTTTGCCTTTACCTTTTAAAAAGAACTTCGCGTATCTTTCCCAAAGAAATAAACACCGACCATATAATTTTTACAATATGAAATGGATATCTTTGTCAAAGAGTAAATAATGGAAGAAAAAATCTGAAATTTTCTCAAAATGACTGCAATCTTGTACATCAAGAGCTGATCTGAGTTGCTAATAAAAACCTATATCATTGGGTATGCAAAAAAGGTCTTTGCCGCTCTGACAGCCCAATAAGAGAAAGTAATTTACAGATTTAAAGATGTACCGGGTGATTCCTGAAGGTCCCCCTGTTTGAAAAATAGTAGCTGCAAAAATATTCACTAAATAAAATAAATATAATAAAAATATAATAAGGCAATTTGTTTCCTTTAATTGCTAAAAAAGGCTGGAGTAATTTGTGTGCAATTTTGGTTGTCTTGATATGGTGGACGCTACACAAGAAGATTTAGAATTTTACAAATTTCAGTTTTTGAAGAAAAGTATTTAAGGCCGGAATAGATTACAACAAAACCTCTAGAATACGATTAGGACAATTTGATGAAATAACTGCAGTCTCGTAGGTGAGTTGTAATTTTGTATATTACGCTTTAATTTAGAGTTAGATTGTTAATTATCAGCCTTTTTCACAAGAACCCAACCTGGTATGGTAATGCCTCAAAGACTTGATCATGTTTTTTCAGCCATTTTCAAAATTTTCTTCAAGAATACAATTTGCAGAATTAAAAATTAAATGAGGAGCTCCCATAGGCAACCAAAAGTTCACACAAATTACTTCAGTTTTTTAGTTATTAAAAGAAACAAATTGGATTAAAATAGAGTTAATACTTTTGCAGCTACTATTTATTAAACAGGGGGACTTTTTCTATGAGTCATCCAGTATTCGAGTGACTTGTGAAGCCAGTTGATGACCACTCAAATGATTTAATAAACAACTGAGTCTTATCTCTCTGTTTAAGTTATCCATCTGGGGTTAAGAAAATTAAGCTACCAGGGCTGTGAATACAGAATAAGAACCTCTTGGCACACTCAGTACTTTTATGGTAAATCTATCAATAAGTTAACTAGGTAAGACAACTTACGTTAATCATTGCATTGGATGTAATTCTGAACAATTGTGCCTTCTCATTAACATTCTTCAATTTCCCACTGGCATCTTGAAGATCTTTGCTGCCCTTACTGTCAACTGACTCAGTAGAAGTTCGAGTCTCTTTGTCGACCAAGTCACCAACAGATCTCTGAAGCGAGGCTCCGTGATTATTTACGAGGTTGTTACACGTGACAAGGTCTTCGAGTTTGCTTGATAAGGATTTCACCGTGAGGTCATCTTCATCCTCTGTCTCACTGTCACTGTCATCATTGGCTACAACGAAGGAAAAAATAGCTGTCAAATTACGGAGTGGTAAATGCTCAAATACCGGGTGAATAAAATAAAGTATAGACGTTTCAAAGCCTACAGGTCTCAACCCATTTATCAGATTCCTATGAACTGATAATCCTTGTGTAGCTAACGTATCAACTCAGATAAGAAAATTTAGTTTGCCAAAATCGGTCGTATCGTTCTCATATCACAAGCGATTTTATAAAAATGCTTTATTTCAAACTCCTCCAAAATAGGCCTAAAATCCTTTATCAAATTTGTTAGCAATTTAGCCCCACGGCTATCATAATCAAACTCTATCTGTCTATCTTATTGCTCAACCATCTACTAGGAATACAAAGATGCTGCTGTATAATCATATACACTTGGGGCTGCCACTCAGCCTTTTTTGGTCTATTTTCTATTTTCACGAGGATGGATTGCTAGTAACTTTGATCAAGGATTTTAGGCCTGTTTTGAAAGATTTTAATATAAAACATTTTTATAAATGCGGTTGTAATTTGAGGACATTACGACCGATTTTGACAACCTGGATTTTCATATTCGAGTTGATATGTTAGCTACACAAGTATTATCTGTTTATAAGAATCTGATAAATAGTTTGAGAGCTACAGGCTTTCAAACGTTTGAACATTTTTCTGACTCACCCGGTATCGGCGTTTGCCGAAACGTACAATCATCACTAATGCATTGATTTTATCGAATCACCAATCATTTTAAAGTAAAATAGCAAACTTATACCTCATTCACACTGAAGCAGTTAAACCAGCTTTATCTAGCCCAGGTTAAATTTCAACCAATCAAATGCATTCGATTTGTTGGATCGACCAATTAGAACGCAGCATTCAATAACCTGGTTTATTTTAAGCTCGTTTAACTGGCCAGTGTGAATGGGGTATTAGATGCAGAAATTTATTTCACTAAAATCAGTCCTACTCCTTTAGAGTTCTTGGACATTTTATCTTGAAGATGTTTTTGAAAATTCTTGAAGAAATCAGAAATTACGATCAGACTTTGTCCAGTTTTCAGCTTTAAATGATTACAACTATATTATTAGTCTTGTAGAGAACTTATGTATGCAATCAATGAACTTTTATAAGTAAGAGACACATATTTGAAATTCGTTTTTGTTGCCTAGAGGATATCAATGCTTGCTGCCATTGTTTCGACACTGAAACGTAGGCAAAATGTTATCGAAATTGCTAGTCCTCTTTGAAACATCTTCAAAAACCACCCTCAAGCAGATAACCCATAACTCTAGGGAATGGTATGACCTTTTTTAGTGCAAACAATTTCAATATATAAGTTAGCCTTTCTGTTAAATAACGATTCGTGACTCATTGAAATCGGTCGAGAATTCATTATTTTACAGTTAGATACTTCATTTTTATACATCATTTTTGGACACCTGGTATATTCTAAGATGAAGGTAGCATAGCCTTAGCCTGCATGCAGACTTGTATAGAGAAAAATTTCACCGTCACCAGAAAGATGAAAATCAAAGGTTGGGGAATGAATCAATTCAAAGACATCTCAGGATGCTCTTGATAATCTAGCGACAGTTTCCTCCTAAAATATAAAACAGGATTCTAGACTTTCGATCCTTTTGTTATGACTTGAATCCTCAAATAAGGACGCAAATTATTTTCAATTCCAGGGCAAGAACACTTCTGAAAAATGTTGTAACATAACAGAATGAATCCTCGACCTAAAGATGCCATATTTCTCTTCGCAATATTTCCACTCAGAAGTCTTCGTATTGTCGTATTTGTTTGTAGTTTAATCATTTTTGCTTTCTTTAGTTTTTGTCGTTGTCGTTGTTGTTGTGCGCCAGTTATATTAATTCTATTGTTGTTAGATCACGTGACTTTGTTTCGGAGAGAGAGTTTCAGGTGATAGGTTGACGATAATTTTGTGTCATGACATTGAAGTTTTTGTGGGGTCGCGTATTCCCCAAAAGATCGAGATTTAAGATTATCGTACACAGTCGACTTGAAGTGTTCTCAGAGACCTTTACGGACATATAATTGTGAAACCGTATTGTATATATTGAAAATATTAATGTTGTTATTTTGCTGCTTGTTGCAGTTTGGTTCGTACTAGCCATTATATTAGTCAAGCATCGCATGCTACCATTACACAAACAGACAAAACACAACACTACAATACTGATGGTCAAAAGTATTGTATGATTCACTGAGGTTTCACTTCAAAAGTATTTCATGAACACGACATTAGAATAAAGCCTCGATTTCCCAACAACAGAAATCTAAAAAATCTTACCCCTAAACTGACACCTTCTAAAAGATACCTTTCTTGCTAATCGTTTGATTCCCAAACCCATTTTGAAACGTATTTTCTGTAGATACTTCCAAAAAAGTGATCCATATACATAGGAGCCTGCTATGATGCCAATGAATTGTTGACTACTTTAAAACTGAGTAGTTTTCAAGTAACCTCTCTTAAAAGTCCACAGTCGGGCTAAATTCTGACCTGGACATACAATTGCATAAAAGTTGCTTGAAAAGCAGCATCATGATTGGACATTTCTCTATTTGAAGACTGACAGGCGACTGGTTAATTTTCGGTCTGGCAGCTTTGAAACTTGATCACATTTCTCGCAATAAATACAGTGTACTTCTCTTTAACATCTCCCAAGGCAGCTTTNAAACCCATTTTGAAACGTATTTTCTGTAGATACTTCCAAAAAAGTGATCCATATACATAGGAGCCTGCTATGATGCCAATGAATTGTTGACTACTTTAAAACTGAGTAGTTTTCAAGTAACCTCTCTTAAAAGTCCACAGTCGGGCTAAATTCTGACCTGGACATACAATTGCATAAAAGTTGCTTGAAAAGCAGCATCATGATTGGACATTTCTCTATTTGAAGACTGACAGGCGACTGGTTAATTTTCGGTCTGGCAGCTTTGAAACTTGATCACATTTCTCGCAATAAATACAGTGTACTTCTCTTTAACATCTCCCAAGGCAGCTTTGAAATAGCAATTAAAACTATGTTCCTTAGCAGCATCAGAAGCCCTTCAGCAATTATGTCTACCAGACATTCGGCTTTTGCATTCAATCATATTGTGGCAACAAATTGCTCTGACAATGAAAGCGATGGTGTAAAAATCTCCCTTGAATTGTGTAAGTGTATAAGCCCTGTCTGCAAATTTTGAATAAAACTGAACGTATGCTGACAAAACAACGATCAGAATGAGACCACAAATGCCTCAAAGACCAAACAAATCTTTTAAACCATTCCAGTTGGCAAAATAATTATGAACAGACTCAACAAACTACAGCAACACATGTCACAAAGCTCAGTTACGGAATGATAAATTATGAAGCAAGATTTCAAAATTTTCCAACAAGAATTTCGCTGTGAAAACGAAATTCCATTTGATCACCAACTTTGAGGGAAGACCTGGCTGATTTTGGAAAATTATTTAATGTCGACGATTAGCCTCACTGCATAAGGCCCTCAACTTACGCTCATCTCGTTGAATTGCTGTTGTTATTGACGCTGCAGTGAGGCTAATCAGTTGTAGTTAGTTGTAGCGTTATCAGTTCAGTCAAAGAGCGAAACTACGACATGTATTGAGTCTAGTTGACGATTACTTTGAAATTTCTCGAAAAGGAGAGATAGTTCTAATCTAATCTAATCAACAGTATTTCAATTTCATCCAAGTAGTCTTTTTGGCCCACAGCAGGAAGACGGATTTCTGCCAGGTGCGTCAGCTGCTAGTTTTCAGATAGATTCCCACTCTAATTGCCATAGATAAAGTTTAATTCAAATCCCATGATATGAAGCATTACAATTTAACTCTACGTTTTAATTGAGAAAAAGATACAACAACAAATGTGAGACCTGCGATGAATTGAAAATGATCCTTGATAATGAAACAGCATCATTCTGGAAATTCATTTCACTGTGGAAATTTACTACTACATTACAGGTGATTTGTGGACATTCAACTGTTCTCTTGCTAGAGAATTCTTTTAGAAGTCCTAAGAAAATTTATAAATTCTTAAGAATTCTTATTTGAAAAGTCTTACAGTCTTTTTCCTCTCGTGAATTCTTATCAGAATGTAAACAAATCGTGAAAATTCTTAAGAATTCGCTATGAATTCTCCCTAATTCTTGTGGTGTTGATGTATACGTCCATGGTAAATACCAATATATAGTTAAATTTTGTGGCTACAAAAAGGTGCACATACCAGATTCGAGCAACTTGATTGCTTTATGTTTTGCTAATTCCAATGCAGTTACCCATCTTTGTCTTTCAACTTCTGATCCTGCTCTCAAATGATAAACTTGGCTTCCAGCATTTGAAATGACAAAACTGCACGAGTCAATTGTATCTATGAATGCTCCTGCTAGATTTATTGTCCCTCTACAAGTGTGGTTCATTTCCACTGGATTTCTGAAAAGAAAATGAATTTAAATTGTAGAGCTCTAAATACCGACAGTTGTTTCAAGAATAACATGTCTGACCAAGTAAAATCAAATTTCAAAGGATTTGGGAGAAAAGAAAAAGAATCTCAAATACAGAAACTGCACCAGACTACGTTGACACGATGCGGGCACATTTTGAAAACGGCAAAAAAGTGACGGTGCCAAAATTTTAGCAAGTATTCACATGACGCCGGCAAAATTTGAAAAGGATTTTTTTTTGACAGTATCAATCGCTTTGCAATCTCTGCGACAAAGAGGCTGGATTTTGACTACAAAAGTTATGACTGCTACAATAGAGGCCTTGTTGACAACAGTCTTGGCAAAGATCAGGTGCACCTGAAAAATGTTCCTGCTTTTGAAAAATTCATCACACCAAGACTACTTGGTGGATTTTAATGAATCAAATTCTACTTGATAGCCAAAAGACCAAAGTATTTTTTGTGATCTTTTCTCCTGTTTTTATGAACACAAAAAATATAATTCAGCTTTACAAAAATTTATTGGTTGCAAAATGCCTGAAAAAGGTTCTACTGTAAAGCACTTGATCAAGTTCAGTTTCCTGCCTTCTGCCTAGGACTATTATGTAGTGGAGCCACCTTCCACCTGATGTCAAAGGACACAAAAGAGTGGTTGCGTTCAGACTTGCTGCCAGATCTTACCTGGAATAGACACATAATCATTTGTTTTTTAAGCTGCTAAAGACTATTTATAAGTGTTGTCACGGCATGTTGTCAACTGTGTTGTAAGTTTTTTCTGTCTGTGTATGTACAGTGCAAGTTAAGCCATAAAGGGTCTGGAAATTGGACATGCAAGCATTAATTTACCGAGTTTTGACTTAAAATATTTCCACTTTTTTGTCTTTCCTCTTTGAACTCATAGTTATCTAAATCACTAAATTTCTTTCGTATTTATTTATAAAATTGTTTTTTTGTAGTTATCTAAGTCTCTATATTCATTGTAAATGGCCACAGGGTTGCAATGTATTTCCATGCTCCTTGTGGTATCATCTTGTAGCTTTATGTCTCTATTCTGTAAATTTTTATGAGAATGTAAAAAAGAGTCCTAATTTTCTTTTTGATATTCTTCATTTTGTTATATTTCAGGTGAGTATCAGTATTACTCAAACTTTTATTAAACCTTTGCGTATTGTTTGCCAGTATGCCTTTGATTTTGACAGCCCTACTGTATGTAATGCTCTTTTTAAAGGTGATTTCCAGATTGACTGATCAAATGAAAATCACACAGCTATGTACCCTCTTTTTTTATGACAACTTATTCTATTCATTTACAATGCATCTTTGTGAAGATAATGAATTGAAAAGACCCTTTCTTTTAATATTTGATTTCTGTACCTACCTAAGAAGCATCTGGTGGAAAATTTTGTGGTCCAAATCGCATAAATATTAATGAGGTGTATGCAATTGGAATTCTGTAATGTATTTTGTTCCCAAATTTTCAAAGGAGATTAAATACTAATTGAACAAAGAGCATCAATCATTCATCTATTCTAAGAATTTGAAATGTCTACTGATGGCAAAGGAAACTTTGAGTGTTTAGGTCTAGCAATCATTTCATAAATCTAATGTTTATTTGATATAAATGAACCATGGGAAACTTTCGTCTATTTTTATAATTTACTTCAAGAAAATTGACCAGAAGATTCACAGATTTTAAACACTTTGAATTTCGACCAAAAATAAACTTTTTGATGACCTCCGTTCTGTGACACATTCCAAACTAGGCAATAGGATTTATCTATGTCTAATCAGTCCAAAACAGTGGCAGACACTTCGTCAAATATTGGGGTGAAGCTATTGTTTCAATTAAAATCATTGTTTATTTCCATTGTTTCAAACAAAAGGTCTTTGTATTACCCAACATTGGGGATGACCGCACCCCCTCGCTCCCCCCAGTGTCAGCCACTGGTCTAAAAGTAGCATATTGTAGTTCATCAACACAAACTTTCCATGACTTTAATTATCTTGTTTTCTAGTCATTTTGGCCAACCTCCACTTTGGCCAATGGTCATTTTGGCCAGCCTCCCTAGAAGATTCGGCCAACCTCCCTAGATGATTTGGCCAACCTTGCTGGTCGATTCAGCAAACCTGTCTGGTCGTTTCAGCCAACAACCAGTCGGATGAATGATGATTTCAACTTTTTTGTTCACAACAGGTACTTCATTTGTACAATGATCTCTAAATTTACCTCTTTGAAAGCTTTCTGCAAGCAGTTCATATCATCCAATTAGCATGACACAGAATAAAGGTCATATTTTAGGTTTGGAAGTTATTGGATCCCAGCATTTTACTTTTATTAGCTTGGGACCAATGCAGATTTGCTTTATTATGAAATATCACAACAAGCATCAGACAATGGCGAAAATCTCTGCCTCCTTTCAGGTCTTTTTGTTTTGTTTTGATCTTTGTTTTTTTTTTGCAAAACCTTTTCCCAGCATTTTAAATGATGCGTCAGTCCTTTCACAGAATTGCCCATATTACATGTGGAATGACCAGGGGTTGCACAAAATATGAGCAGGTAAGCATCACTTTTCACTTGCAGGAAATGCTACAATATCCTGATATCAAAATCCTGCAGGACATTTTGATCAAAGCATTTATACAGTGTCACGCAACAAGAAAAAATAATTTACACAAAAAATGGAAATTTCCTTCCAAGACATTTTGGGTCCATCCACTTAAAGGCTTACAGGAAGAAACCCATTCCTTCCGCCCTGCCATTGAAAAATTATGCCCTCTTGGTGAAAAACAAAACCTTCTTTGTTCCTCATCTCAATTACTGCATGAAGTGGTTAGATTTCAAGTGAACCTTGCCCTTCCTGGTCTATTTGGGTACTTCCCTCAGAATGATGTCATGTCACAACCTGCATGGGCAAGCCCAACCAAAATGAAACCAAAACAAACCATGGAATTCATGAAAATATATCTTGTGACATCATTAATCTTTGAACGGATTACCACTAAATTTGTTAAAAATAACTCTCATCCATTTGTTTCAACTTCTGAAAAATTTGATGGTGTATGTCAGTCCAACTTTGCATTACTTGTTTTGAATTGTTCCTGATTTAAAAAAAAATTCTTGGATTCTTTTGAACCTATTTACACTGTTAGTGTTACATGGTTGTTGACCTAAGCTCATTTTGACCAAAAGAATCATTGCAGTCTTTGATATCCAAAAGCTCTAAACTACCTTGCCTCTTCCAATATTAATAAAGAATTTTTTTTGCATACTGATTTGGGTCCATCTGTATTGTATGTCCTTACCTTGTTTGTATAATAATTTGTTTTAAGCTTCAAAATTAAGCAGTCGCTTCTGTCTGCGTCATAAATTTTCCTTAGTTTAGCTGTGCATGTGATGAACCGAAAGTCGAATCTCTTTTATGGATAAATTGTTCCGTTTACACATAAAATTGTGACCTTTACTTTTTGGCCCTCTGGCTTCATTCAGTCACTGCACTGCAGGAGGAGGAGGCGGCCTAAAAATCAACATACCTGTAATACGACAACAAGCCATTTGATAGCACGAACCATCTTTTCTGGTAGCCTTTGATATAGTTCGTCCACTTCCAAAGGTATCCACGGAACTGGTCAGGGCATACTCTTCCATCAGGCATTTTGAAATCGTGGAGAGAAACGCCCAAAGCTAGATGAATCCAGGCCAGACAACAATCGCCATTGCTTTCTTTCCCGTAAAAGATGGGATCATTTGTCACGTGATTATCTGCAGGTCTGGGAAAGAGAGATTCAAAATGGGGCTTTTCATCTGACACCGATCTAGCTAGCCGATACAAATATCCTTTATAGATAGTCCAGTAAATGAAAGGCAAATTTTAGTGGAACCTGGAACAAATTGCAACAGAATTTTTTTCTGCGGCAAAACATACTTCAATTACTACTTAAAAGCATATCAAAATTCTAGGAAAATCAGCATAGGTTTCAAATCTTTATAAAGGTCGGTGTAAAATTCTGTGACCTATTTCTTTGAATGGAATGTGTATTGTGCAAAGTTTATTGCAAACAACCCCTTGTAACTTTGACCTATGAGACTTAGGGAATATTTACCAGCTTTGACCTATGGGACTTAGGGAATATTTACCAGTGAGTTTTGCCCCTTTGGGACTATTGTTTGTTCACTGTTATAAAAGCGATGCAAAGTAAATTTGGGGCAGAAGCTGAAAGACTCAAAGTGCAAGAAAGCCGTGGTGCAAGAGAACGCTATCGTTTGCTGTGTTATTGGAGGAATGAAGTCTGGCTAGGCCGTGTGATGTAACAGGGACAAACAGTCTGTGAGTTCGACTTATTGACTTTAGACATTTTTTGCTGTTAGATAATTGCAGTTTTGTTTGAACACTATTGTAGCGAGTTACTCTATTTATGAACGTTATTATGGACTTATTATTGACATTATTTGTTGCCCCTAGTGTTTATAAATCTTGTATCGACTAAAGAATAGGCCAATAGTTTCTTAATATTCTTGTACTTCGTCTTTTTGAGTTTCTTATTTGCTAATTGTAATAATTTATATTTTAGCAAACCATGCTTAATGCTGAAAACCAGTTAGTTGTTTTTGCNTGTATTGTGCAAAGTTTATTGCAAACAACCCCTTGTAACTTTGACCTATGAGACTTAGGGAATATTTACCAGTGAGTTTTGCCCCTTTGGGACTATTGTTTGTTCACTGTTATAAAAGCGATGCAAAGTAAATTTGGGGCAGAAGCTGAAAGACTCAAAGTGCAAGAAAGCCGTGGTGCAAGAGAACGCTATCGTTTGCTGTGTTATTGGAGGAATGAAGTCTGGCTAGGCCGTGTGATGTAACAGGGACAAACAGTCTGTGAGTTCGACTTATTGACTTTAGACATTTTTTGCTGTTAGATAATTGCAGTTTTGTTTGAACACTATTGTAGCGAGTTACTCTATTTATGAACGTTATTATGGACTTATTATTGACATTATTTGTTGCCCCTAGTGTTTATGAAATCTTGTATCGACTAAAGAATAGGCCAATAGTTTCTTAATATTCTTGTACTTCGTCTTTTTGAGTTTCTTATTTGCTAATTGTAATAATTTATATTTTAGCAAACCATGCTTAATGCTGAAAACCAGTTAGTTGTTTTTGCTGTGGTTTCTGGGTTTTTGGTGTGCGTGTGCGTTTGGAGCCGTTTGAACCGGAGCTTTGAAATTCGAGATACATCAGTTTGATACAGAATGGCTTGAAAGAAACTTTAGCTACTTTGTAATAATTCTACCGTTGGACTTTTCAGAAATCTTCAATATTTTCAGAGCTAGAGTGGTTTTCTTCTTTTTTAAGAATTCAAGAAAAATTTTGGGAAAATCTTAAAACCATCGTCATTTCTAAACTGTTTGAGGAAACATCGAATAATTTTCCAGAAAAACATAATTTATGAACGTCTACAATATGGTATCAAGCAAATGTCTTTCACTCTTCTAGTTTGCGATTTACAAATTTGATGACGTCACATCCTCAAATGAGTTGAAATATGAAATACGCTGTAATTTCGAAAATATTCAAGATTTCTGAAAAGTCCAATGGTAGAGTTATAGCAAAGTAGCTAAAGTTTCTTTCAAGTCATTCGATTCAAAGAAAAATGTCACTGAATTTTACACCGACCTTTTTACGCCAATTTAAAGATTTGGAACCTATGCTAGGAAAATCTAAACATGGGAAGACCATGAAATTTTGATATGTTTTTAAGGTGTAATCATGTTCCATATTATAATACCCTATGGTTGCGAAAAGCAAACAAAACTTGCCGATTTCATAAATTGATATTGAAACCAGGCAACGTATAAAGTGCGGACCATTAGAACATTGAACATATTTGTCTTTAAAATTCGGCAAGAATTGCAACGAGCATACTGTAAAGATATGGGAAAGATATTAGGTTGTTAGGTTCAGCCTTTAGAGTTCGGGGTCTCTGCTGTTGGTATTTGTTAAAACGTTCGTTTCTGTAAAATTTGAACAGCGGGCTTGACAATCTGCTGTAGATATTAGGGCATGCTTTGGTAAACAAATTATTGACTGCTGCAAAAAATAGAAAAATATTAACTTGAAAAATCTGAAATGTAAACTTTAATTTTCTACAACTAGGAAATGTCACTTGCTGCTTGGTCATCTTTGCAAAATATATTTGTCGTTTATTATAAGAAACTCTTTACAAGAGATTCAATTCTCTTCTGATCAACAAGAAATTAAGACACTCCAGTACTGGAAAAAAGTTGCTTAGGAAACTGTTCTATTTCGTCTGAAGCGCTTTTATTTCGCCTGAAGCATACTTCCTCTTGTTTGTTGTTGCTCGGCAATACTGGAGAAATGTATAAACAGAGGCGTCGTTTCATAAAACTAGCTACGAAATGTTCACGAAAGTAGAGGAGGTCCTCCACAGATAAATACAACGTGACTTTGAAGACCTTTCTAAGAAGCAACTTTCAGTACTCAAAAATGTAACAAATCTAAGAAACTTCTCAATTTCTTAGTTCCTTATAAAATACGTGTTCACTACACATTCTTTTGCACATTTTCTCTTTCATCATAAGAAACTAATTTATATAGACACGTTTTCAGACTTTATAAAAAACTTGTTCTGCGATGGCCAAAACCTTGTACTGCGTTTGAAAAGCACCAAAGGAAGTTTAAAAATCAAACAGATAGACAGAATCCTTTGTGCCCCTCGGGTATAGATTATTCACAACCTCGTCCCCAGGGCCTTTTGTCATATTAGGCCTTTTCGTCTCCGTCTTAATATGACAAACGGCCCTGGGGACGAGGTTGGATTATTCGGTTGCTAGTAGTTATTTTCCCTAAATACGAGGCATTTGGCGGCATTTGGCCCACCAGTAGCATCATTTTCTCAAAATTGATGGGCCACAATGAAGGCCTGCTGGGCAGTTTTGTCTACCTGTACATGAGGCCTACGTCATGACAAAGATGTGCCTGCACCCATATTCTACGTTATATTCTCTAGCTGTGTATTTTGAGCTAAATTAAACTTTTCTTCCCCCACCAGATACCTAATATAGTTTAGGATGCTTCTGGTTGGCTCATTTCAAATACAGCTGATTGTTGTTTTGTCAAATACAGCTGATTGTCGTTTCAAATACAGCTGAGTATTCATGTGTGACAAGAATATTGTCAGTAGAGATCAAGGAAACTATAACAAAAGTTTTGCTCCTAAAAAATGAGAATCAAAGCATGGAGATTTTGTGAAAATTACGTCGCTGTTAGTACTAAAGATTCGAATTTTCACTTAAGATTGTTGTTTCATCTACTGATTCCATGAAATCTAAAACATCTATGAAACTAGAAATTGGTTGATTTTCATTGAAATGTCAACATTTCGTGCACTGTCTTAATTAGTTTAATTATTGTGTTTAAAAACCATATGCTGTAGTTACTACGAACTATGATTGCTAGACAATATGTATGTTTTTGTCATATACTGTAGAACTACAATTGGAAAGGAAAAGGGTTCCATTCATAAGGATGCAAGTACAATAACATCTTGCATCGTCATAACAAGCTTCAAGCTTTGACCTTAGCTTCAAAAGCTTTTCAATGCTTCCTAAACGAAGTACAAGAGATTTGTTAAGTTTTGGTCATCGCAAAACTATAGTAGGAGCCAGGGGGCTGAGAGGAGAGGGCGGCACCCCCCCCCCAACGTTGGAAAAATTTATCAAAATCAGCCTTTATCGGGAAAAAAATCCACCCTAGGTCGGGCAAAAAATTCGGTAAACAATGGAATTTTTATCGGGCAGAACCCCCCCCAGATTTTATCTTCCCGCACGCTTATGCGCAAAACTACAGCCGCTTTGTAGCAGCCTCTTCCAGAAAATTAAGAAACTCTACTAGAAACGATCAGAGGTCACTTCGAAGTTAAGACCCTTCATCTTAAATTTTCGGTTATGACTTGCAAAGTGTTTTCCACAGTTAGTGTATTATACCAACGCAGAGAATGCTACAAGGTATAATTTTTGTTTATGATTTGTGGCTCTTTCTTTCAATTCTCAGTTTAAAAAGCGGTCCTGAATGAATTTTATACCCTGGGTACCAGATCCATTGTGAAATTCAATTTTCGGAAAAACTAAGAAACTCTCCAAGAAGCATTTACTATAAGAATTGGGCCCAAAAGTAAGAAACCGTACTTACTACAAAACTCAGAATCAAGTGTGTTATTTAAAAAATGAGCGTGTTTAGCTAGACGGTCTTTGGATTTGATATAGTTACTCACACTGACATAGACACATTATTTGATTCTTTTTTAGCGTAGCGCAGAGTCGTATACTCGATAAATATTGAAAAATAACTTGGTCGACTTTTGCCATGACATGAATACAAAATTAATTAGTTCAACCTTGCCAATGATCTTTGAACCTTATCATCGTTGCTCTTAACTCAAACAGTCTTTGAAAGATTCTGAGTTACAATCCCCAGAATCCCATTACATTGAATTAAAATGATGATCCACCGAAAAACCAACCCAGCTACCACGAAGGCGAATTGTAAACCATAAAATTTGCTCACCCTGGCCTCTGGTTCTCGATTCCCCTTATCCTCCGCTGAATGTTTCTTTCGTTGACATATACATTGCGTCCTGTTCGGTAAGAATGCGTACTTATGGCAATCTGGCAAGAATTTCCCATGCCAGTGTTAGCATACTGTGTGCAAAACTAGTGTCCAAACAAGTTGGTCTAATCAAGCACACTACAGAACAATTTAGTCGATAATACAAACAAGGTTTCAGCCGTAAACAAAGATAGATGATTTTCCAGAGCTCAAACGTCTGCAGAAGTCAGGTGACTATGACAACTAAAACTCCTCTGATTTCATGAATGAACGAGTCTGCGAGACTAAGACAGCATATTATTTCGCATAAGTATTTAATACTGTAGATCTGTTGCAGTTGCTGTTCAGATTTCCTCTAAATTTGTAAAAGTATTTGCTACATCCCAGGATAATCATTTGCTATTACCAATTCAAGAGAGGATAGGAAGGTATATGTTGGTATCAAATTTTGCAAATGCGTCTTTGATACCAAAGATTTGATACTGATACCTTTATATTGTCATGTGTGGCTTCTAAGATTCCATACATTCTGCCACAGAGAGTCAAATTTCTTCGCAGTTCTTTCAACATTGGGTCTTGAAGAAAACTTACGAAAGTTTCATTCAGAAAACAGGATGATTTCATTTTATGTAAAAGTACTTGTAGTGAGGGTAGTAGGGGGTGACGCAGGCTGACGGTTCGCGGTTTTTAGCCCTTTTTAGACCGGTTTTACGGTTTTTGGCCTCACAAATAGTAGTTTTAAAGCTGCTTTCTCTCTCGACAGTTTGCAGATTTCTGCACTAAATATTATTCGAGAAGGCAAATTGATACAAAATTGAAGATACAGCTACGAAAAAACATCCAATTTGATATAATTTTGGGGAGAAGTCCACTAATTTTCACTTTTACCATTAGAATTAGCTTTCAGCATGCTTTCAGGTTAGGTTTTGGAGTTACAAAAATGATAATGAGGCAATCGTCTGCGACACAGAACCGAGGTTCCATACGAAAAGCGCGAAAAAGCTTAATTTAGCTGAATTTAGAGGCGGTTTTTCGGTTTTTCTGAAATATTTTGGCGGTTTTACAGTTTCTGATACCCGCTACGACTCCCACCTTGTATACACTCATTTTTTTATACGATACTTGGCTCTGAACTTTGTGGTTTTCGTTTTGTTAACTTTGGGACCAAAGTTCTTACTGTAAAAGTTGCTTGTAGAGTTTCTTAATTTCATGTGATATTATCAAGGCCGTACACAGGAAATTTTCACCAGAGGGGCAGTAGATGCTGGAAGACTCAAAGTGGAGTAAGCGACGCAAGAGAAAATGGGGGTCTGGGGGCCTGCCCCCAGAACTTTTTTTAGGTCATGTCCTTCAGATCACTGGAAAGCACCCTTTAAAATACTTTTTTTAGAATGAATATCTCATGAATCCCATCCTCACAACTGGTATAATAGTTTCAAATTCAATTGAACGTTTGCCAGAAAGCAAGAGTTACAACAGTTACTGGCTGTTAATGCCTGGCAAACTACCCAACAAAGCTTGGCTAACAAGAAGTTTTTGTACATTATTGATGAAAGCTGTCCAGTTTTGCCACATTTTTAACCAATGGGAAACCGAGGAATATTTTGTAGCTATTTGCTTACACATCAGTTATCAATCTAAGTATCAAATGCCCAAATTCAGTTGAAAGAAATCTAATTGCTTGGGTGAGGTACATAACATGTTGAGAGTATGTGTGGGTTTTTGGGTGAGTTTATGGGCCTGCAGTTCTCTAAACAAGGTCACTTTTCGGCAAATTTTCCTTAGACATGGGTTGGCTTGGCTGAAATCGGCGAAATCGTCAAGCATGAACAGAAATATACTCGAAATGACTTTACGTTTCATCCACGAAACTGGTCGGTTTGATTAAGATCTTTTGAAACTTCAGTACTAAGCAGCCACCAAGTCCCTTAACGTAAATGTTCTTTTTCTTTGTAAATTCTGTTTCACATTAGATGTCAGGCATTGTATTAAAATTACAACAACGAGTTTGCGCTCGCGTCAATATTTCATCCACCACAACCCTGACCTGACATCTAATGTCAGACAGAATCTAGTATAGTATCTATTAGTTTTTAATCGTTAGTAGTGTAGTTTATATGTTTTAGCATTTATCAGTATTTAATCGTTTAGGTGTAACATGTTTGTAGTTGTATACTTATTTGTAATCTAGTTGCATGTTTTATGTAATAGCCGGGGGGTAGTCATAGTCTTTTGCTCTCCCTGGTATCGTCCCTGTAGTGTTGTATAGTTGTATAGTAATTAGAAGGTATAGTAGGTAGTAACATGTATTGTAAAATTTTAGATGAATATAAAAAAAAAAAATCGTCAAAAATGGGTAGTTTTACACCAAAATTCATCATAAAAGTTGGTACGAAGGCAAATTTTGGCAATTAGAAGTACACCCACTTGTGGTTGTACCCCCTCACCCCGGGCCTAAATTTTAAAGAGCAAAACTTCCCAAACGATTTTAATGTGACTTTTGCTATATGGTACCAGGTTTTAGGCTGCGACTGCGATCAGTCCCATTTATAACCCAGTGGGCAAACAACGTTGATAAAATGTCGAAAAAACGTTGTGAAAGAAGACTGTCAATGTTGCACGAACGTTGCTGAAATGTCGAAAATAAAATTTTTATCAACGTTAAAATACAAACGTTAGATGAACGTTCTTCAACATTATATCATGGTTGATCAACGTTGAAACCTTTTATCAACCAGAATTCAACGTTGACTGAATCTGACTTTGCCCATTGGGAAGCAGGGCCTCCGACGGGACCAGAAAAGTGGGGGGGGGGGCCAAACTTTGCAAAAAATTTACCACTGCACAACTTCTGCATAACAATTTTTGGAAAGGCATATTTTGCAAAAAAGTGGGGGGCCATGGCCCCCTCCAGCCCCCCGTCGTCGGAGGCCCTGGGAAGTATATTTTATATGATTAAATGATATTTCCGGCATTTATACGTTGTTGGCAATTTTGAATATCCCCATCACTACAGAAGTCGAGTGTGATAGATATTTTACAATAACAAAAACTTTACTTTGAAAATTTCTGGGGGGCAACTGCCCCCCTGCCCCCCCGCTATGTACGGCCTTGGATATTATGGCATAGATGATGCAATTTTTCTCTTGGAAAACCCTATTTCTTAAATAAAAGAACTGTGAGAAAACAAAATTTTGATGCAAGTTAGGCCCAGGTTACTAACAGTGCAGAAAGCGAAAACAGTAAAAAGTATTAAAGACTGACAAGAAAAAGGTGGATCATTGCTATATGCAAAACAGGGGCTTTATGTGAGTAATTGCAGTCGTTTTCTTGGAACAGGGGTCTGACATAGTTAGGGAAATCTTTTGGTGACAACCATGAAAAAGTTTGTTGCTTCACTCTATAATGCTGCTACGCATGCGCTTCAAGCTGCTTCACCGCAGTGAATGATGAAAGCGATTGAAGTAAATCAACGGAGCTTAGCTGAGGGGACTAGGGCAATCTATGTACAGTATTTGATGTTTTCGATAGATGAAAGCACCAGGAATATATAAGTGGCATGTGGCTTTCTTTTGTTCTATTCCTAGACTTGATAGCAATATCTCCGTTCATTTACTGTAACTTCCGTTTGCGTTTCTACACATTCTGCAATCCTTCATAAAAATTGTGAGACTGCACCCCCTCCCCCCTTCAGTCAATGTTGATTGCTGCCCAGGGGGGTCACTTGAACTTTTATATACGGGGGGGTCCATCCGCACTTTTCAAAATTCACCTAAAAGTATCAACTGAAATTTTACTGACCCTAAAGTATCAACTAAAAATGTTTTATGAGACACAAAAATATCAAGTAAAAAACCTTGCAACTGAGCACACAAGAAACTATATTGATAATAATTTAAACTGATACATATTATAATTACTGTACATCTCACAACCTTTATTTCATGACCCATAGCCTCAACTCTAGGGGTCTAAGTGTAACGATGCTTGTCTGGCGACGTTTAAAGTTGACCCTTATCTCTGATTCTTTTTAATCAACCCTTTTAGCAGGTTCCTCTCTGAAAAATGTAGAAAATATTGCTCCTTTTTACAAGATTTCTTTGAAAATATAGAAGATAGGACTTATCAAGAAGGGTGATAAATAGTTGGGTGAACATATCAAGGCCTAGATGATGCTACTACCTTGCAAATGTGTGATACTTTGGTAATCATATTACTGGAAAAGCAATCTAAAGTACATAACATAATGATTATTGCTGCAATGCAAATGATGGCAAAAACTGTTCACAGAACACATTTAGTATGAATGCATACTTGCAGTTAACCTAAGAGGTAAAATACAATTATATAATATATATATATAGCTAATTTAACAAGCATTACAATTAGTCTTACATTATTTGGAAAGCCTCCTGAATAAATCCTGCCTACGAATACTGAAAAAGATAGCAAGATTGTAGTAAAACAAACATTTATTTGCCAAATATTTGGCAAAGCATATGGTCTGCAGGGGTAAATGGGTAGGCTAGGGGTAAAATGGGTAATTCTGATTGCCGAAAAACGGTATATTGTGAACTGTTCAATCAACATTCAATACTTCAAGGAAGGTCTTCCCAAGAGATGCACTTCGAGAAAGTCTGTATATAAAGATTTTCTAAAATTCATTCATATTTTTTGCCTTACCCATTTTACCCCAAGCTTTACCCATTTTAACCCAGACAGAGTAGACCCTATCCAACAAAAAATACCACCGTTCACGAATCTGCTGGCTTCAGTTGGTAAACCTGTGCAAATACATCAAATTAATGGCAGAGATATGGTAATTTTATGCAGTATTTATTAGAGTCGTTCCTGCTGCTTTGCCTTCACAAAACTTCAAGTTCAAGCTAACTATACTAAATGTAGGCCAGTCATCAACATACCTCAGGGGGGCCACTTGAACTTTTTATATACGGGGGCGTCCAACCGATAATTTTGGGTAAGAATTTGCTTTGTGATCCGATACTTTTAGGTACCTGATTTGAAAAATATATCTTTTTGATACTTATGGGTAGTTGATTTACAAAATATAGGTTGTTGATACTTTTGGGTTTAACCAATGCATACCAGATGCAAAATAGGTGTGATTTCTTTCAACGTCCGTAAAAACAAGATTTTTGCGATCCTACAGAAAAGACACATACAAGATACAGGTTACATTACCTTTCATTGCCATTTTCAGAACCTAAAGGTCAGGTCGGCAAGGCGGGTTTCCACTTGTGCGAATTTGGTCGCGCAATCGCGCGACCAGTTGTCTGGGCATGCGTAGTATGTTTCAGTGACGAAGTGACGAAGAAGATTCCCTCTCATCCGCGATCGCGCGACTGATTTTGGAAGTTGGATTGACTTCAACTTTTTCGCGACGTCGTTCTTCGTGGAAAATTGATCTGACGTAGTGTAATATTTTGGCCTATTTTGGTGACACACTAGGGTAGTGACACACATGAAAAAGTTGATCTCCGATCTGTAATGCTGCTGCGCAGGCGCTTTGCGCTGCATCGCCGCACTGAACAGTAAAAGCGGCCATCTGATTGTAGGGAATTTCATAAATTCGTATTTACATTTTGTTTAACGTTAATTTTTTTGTATCTTGATCAAGGGACGCATTAATCAAGAAGACTCCAATTCTTCCACATTAAATCGCATTAAATCATTAAATTGCATTAAGTCGCATTAAAGCTTTAGCAGAGTCTGCTAAAAAAAGAAATACAATCTAAATCTTCCACATTGATGAAAGCACCAAAATCGTGATTCTACGAGATTTAATTTCAACATCAGTGTCACTGGCTCTTTGGTGCTTTCATGTTTCAAGCNTGAACAGTAAAAGCGGTCATCTGATTGTAGGGAATTTCATAAATTCGTATTTACATTTTGTTTAACGTTAATTTTTTGTATCTTGATCAAGGGACGCATTAATCAAGAAGACTCCAATTCTTCCACATTAAATCGCATTAAATCATTAAATTGCATTAAGTCGCATTAAAGCTTTAGCAGAGTCTGCTAAAAAAAGAAATACAATCTAATTCTTCCACATTGATGAAAGCACCAAAATCGTGATTCTACGAGATTTAATTTCAACATCAGTGTCACTGGCTCTTTGGTGCTTTCATGTTTCAAGCGTATCTTATTGTTTATTTCCAGGTTGGTTTGGCTCAAGTTGTTGAGATTGTTCTTTTCCGTGTTAAATCACATTGTTAGATAAAAAAAACATTTACTATATCACAAAATCATTTCTGTTTTCTGCGTTAATTTCCTGTTAATTTCCTTTAATTTTGCGTATTTTTCTTTTTTCGCGTCTCTTCCTTAATACGGTTCTATACATTCCAGGTGCTACTTATGAATCAAAATCAAAATCTAGTTGTTTTTATTATTACTAGTTAGAGGAAATTCAAACATTGTTTACAGGCAGTTCGGAAAGCCTCTGAACCCTTATATAAGGTTAAACATCAACACGAAACTGTGTAAAGGAATCAGGACTTCTCGGAAGAAAATATGATTTTGTACGTCCTGTTTCAAATATGGAAATCCTTGACAAGGAAGTAGCCATTGTTGGAGTTTGTTCCCATAGCAAAGCAATGCTTCTGACACCCCGCACAAGTGCTTCTTACATGATGAATAGGCTACTCATAATTTTCCACGAGATACACGAGGTTTACAATTTCTCAATTGCAACAGGCATACTAGTCATACCTTTGACGTCATTCATGAAGCACATTTTGTTGCCAAACAAACATGCCTGCGTGTACCCGCAACATAAACATCAACATTGTCACGTGACTTACAATAGCAAGTCATAGAAGTTATGGACAGCCCTGTCATAAACTGGGAGGCATAAATGTCATGATTCATTGGCATCAATGTNTTGGAGTTTGTTCCCATAGCAAAGCAATGCTTCTGACACCCCGCACAAGTGCTTCTTACATGATGAATAGGCTACTCATAATTTTCCACGAGATACACGAGGTTTACAATTTCTCAATTGCAACAGGCATACTAGTCATACCTTTGACGTCATTCATGAAGCACATTTTGTTGCCAAACAAACATGCCTGCGTGTACCCGCAACATAAACATCAACATTGTCACGTGACTTACAATAGCAAGTCATAGAAGTTATGGACAGCCCTGTCATAAACTGGGAGGCATAAATGTCATGATTCATTGGCATCAATGTTTTGATATCATATTTCTGCAACATTATGGACAAACAGGGACATTTCGTGGACATACGAAATATGAATTCTCTTTTTCTACTATTCCGTTGCTAATTCCTTATTATCTAGTTTGTCTAAAAAACCGTTTCTTGTGAGAAAATAGTGCATTCAATATTCAATTCACATATCAAATTTGAAATTCCCAGAAATAGACATATTGTTTAATAACAAGCTAAAAAAGAATTTGACCGACCAATGAAAGTTTCTTAAAATTCTTATTTCAATGATTTTAATGATTTCTATACTCAAAGTTTCTTTTGGGTTTCCTAGGAATTTTAGTGATATTTCACAAAGGGCCCCTTCAGCTCAACCACTGACTATTTCAAACAAAGTGCAAGGTTTAAATCGACGATTATATTGTTTCTATCCTCTTTTAATGCTTTTTCTTCTTTTTCATGTTTGTCTTATGCCAATTTCATCAATAGAGATTAGAGCTTCCTAGCAGTTTCATAACATTCTTGATCTTTAGATGTAAGTCTTTTCATAGTATGTACCAAAAAAAGGCCCCAAAATATTGAAATTTAAGAGTGATTTTTTTGGCGAAATCTTGCTTCTGAAGGTAGGATTTCCCCTTAACTAATTGTGTCCCAGTATTGGAATTTCTCACTTTTTTAGAGATCTGACAGAGTTTCTTATGAAAAGGTACTTTCAACACAAGAAATGAGAACAAAATTTTATCGGTTGTTTTCTGAGCCATGACATTGATAAAAATTCAACAATGAAGCATGACTGGAATTTAATCTCTGTAATGTTAACGAAGAGTAATTTGCTGCTGGCCATTAAAGAAGGCAGGGGCAATTTTATTATGGCAGAAAGAGAGAGGAACAGATAGATTAGGAAGTATATATCATTATAATACATGTACTTAGTGTCTCTTGAATCCAACTGCAAAATGAACGACAAAGAGAAGTTTCTCACAGAATGGAGGATAAAGTTTCCCCACGAGGAACTTCCAGACACGGCCCTCTTCAGCTCAGTGAATTTCATGAATATACGAAGCAAGAGATCAGACTGCGAAGTACGAATAAAACAGTTAAAGACGGCACTACAAAAGGAAGAGTTCATTCTGAATTGGTTAATATCACAAGAAATTGAAATATCAGTCCTGGGAAATGTTGGCGTGAGTGATGACAGCATGGCCGAACGGCCTAACTCAATTGCTATTTGGGATGAAGGTGAAAGGTTGTTGGATTTTCAGGAATATCGTGGAGAGGAAACGAAAAACGTGCCCAGGGATGCTGAGGGGTTAAGAATGGACATGACGCAAGAAAATTCTACACAAGNTTCCAGACACGGCCCTCTTCAGCTCAGTGAATTTCATGAATATACGAAGCAAGAGATCAGACTGCGAAGTACGAATAAAACAGTTAAAGACGGCACTACAAAAGGAAGAGTTCATTCTGAATTGGTTAATATCACAAGAAATTGAAATATCAGTCCTGGGAAATGTTGGCGTGAGTGATGACAGCATGGCCGAACGGCCTAACTCAATTGCTATTTGGGATGAAGGTGAAAGGTTGTTGGATTTTCAGGAATATCGTGGAGAGGAAACGAAAAACGTGCCCAGGGATGCTGAGGGGTTAAGAATGGACATGACGCAAGAAAATTCTACACAAGATATCACGAACATAGCAGATGAACAAGGATTTGTTGACACGGAAAATATAGGAAATGCAGAGGAAGGAGTGGTTAGGCCCAGTTTCCATGGACAAGATGGCAGCCTCAGTTTGATGGCGCAGGGTGTAGCTGTTACTGTGAAAGAAAACAAAAGTGAAAGGGAATTTGATCCGTCTTTTCAAGGAGCTACTTTAAGAAATTCAATGGATTGTTCCCCAGATGAACAGGACCATGAATATGAAAACATTTTCGATTGTTTAGAACGTAAACAATCTGTCGATCAAAACAGTGAGCTGGAGTCTCCTACGCGTAAATCGAGAGACCACAGAAGGCGGGCAGGAGGAAGCTGGAGTGTTTTTATTGAGGATGAAGACGAAGAGACAACAGAAGGTTTGAAGAAAGATGATCAAGAAACTGTAGAAGCTACTAAACCTGTGAATAAAGACAAGGAAACTTATGACACTCAAGCTGTGTTATCTATGAAAGCAGCCAGCAAAAAGGATACACCAAGTGCTAATATCTATGAAGAAATTTCTTTTCCAAATACAATGAAGGGTAAAAACCAAGCAAAATGTGATAATATAACTGTAAACACAATTTATGAATCAAGTCAGGTGATAAATAACGGAGAAAATATTAATACTCAACCACAAAAAAGGGAGCCTGATGAAGTGATTTATGTGAATGTACAAGACTTGAATATTGCGCCAAAGTTAGCACCAGTTGCAAGACTTGAAGCTAGCGATGCTTCAGATTATGATTCGGACACTGGGCGAAACGAAGATAATTCACCAAGCTACAGACATATGACAACTGATGAAATCAACCGTCTAAGAAAATGGAGAAGTGATGAAGATTTGAGTCAATTTGCACCAGACTTTGGTGAGTTTATTTTGATTTGGCTGAAAACTTAAATGATGGAACCATTTGCTGTACATTTTGATCTGAGACTGGTGACGGTAAATTGTAAGATAAGAAAGATGAGAATATTTCTGTGACAGTTGGATTTTTTGTCATGCCATGGAAAATCTTCCTTGTGTTATTTTCTCCTGGCTGTTGTATTTTCGAATGGTTTCACTGAAAATTGAATTTACCATGGCCAGTCTCAACCATACTATTTAGCAAATGCTTCCACCAAGTAACAATTAACTATGGTCATGGACAATTGCACTAAAGATGGTTGCATGGATGAAGTTTTTACCATGATTGAACCATTGCTTCTCAAAGAAACCCTATTGATTTGGTTTATGGAGTCCTCAGGAGTTGTAATAGCCTGCATGCAACCTCAACTCCTGACGCTTCGCACAGGCTAGAGTTGTAAAGGATCATGGTTAAGAATTCCTTTATGCTGTATTTAGTGCTTAACTATCTATTATTGGCACATTGCAGAAGGAGAAAGAGTCCAAGAAAGTGTTTATGAAAGATTCATATGTCTTGTGAGAAAGTTTTTGGTTACTTGATGTGATTTTAAAGTTCCATACATGTATTTTTTTATAAGAAACTGCTTATAAGGAACTCAACTCTCAGATCGCCAAAAAAGAAACTCCAGTACTGGAAAAATCTAACTTAAGAAACTATTTATTGTAATAAAGGAAATCCTCGCCATATTTTTACTTTATTTTCACTTGTTTCCTGTATCATATCACCTCTGGAAGGTACTTGAGTAATGTCTAAACATTGGAATGGCTTCAAAAAACTTGTTTTGAAATGTTCATGAGGGCACAAATAGTAAACATGAAGATTGTTATGGAACCTTTAAGAAACTCTGTGTACTCAAAATCTGATAATTTTAAGAAACTTTCAGTACTGGCTCAAATTCTTAGTTTCTTATAAAAAAATATGTGTACCGCAAAAGGCCTTTTCAAGAATTGAACATAGTTTTAAAAGACTGGATGTGGAATAGTATGCATTTCTTTTCCTGTTGCTCGTAGTAAATATGCTGCCAGAGACCTGATCACTTTCAAACAGATCTGTCCTATTAAAGTTTATTGAAAGACAGTTCTGCTGACTAATTGAGTCCTACTGATGGGTTCATGATATTAAAATTATTAATTTTAGTTGCAGTAAATCTTGATTTTGCCACCAGTAGGAATCATTGATCAGTCAACTCCTTTAATTAAAAGGTGTGATATATTTATAAAAAAGTGTTAGGTAGGGTCAAACTCTAATTCTCATAAGAGCAGTTGGCAAGCTTTGAGAGAATTTTTGAATGGAAATGATTTGATTTTATTTCAGTTTCACATTCTGATATGGATTTGTGGTAAGAAGTTTTTTACGTTTTATGCCAGTTGACCTTTGTTTGTGGTGTGGACAGGACATTAATCTGGAGTTTTTGTACATCTGCTGGTTGTTTGAAGAGTTATCTGATTTTTTTTTAGTTATCTTATACTTTAGCCGCCTTCTCTTTCTAAGCTAAAGCTCCATAGTAATTTTGATTTACATTATATTTTGCTGTTAAGATTTTGTGCTGTGTCAGTGGTAAGCTTGCTGGCTTTTTATGTTATGTGAAGAACAGCTTATGGAGGCTTCAACAGATGTATCAAACTTTTGCTGCAAAATTTTGCATATAGAGAAGCAAAGTATCATATTCATTGTTCAGTATAAATCAAATAATGTTACATTAGGTACCATACTGTAGATAACTGAAGAAAAGCTCCAAACACTTTGGTGTGCTGGCTTTGTGAAATATATACATTATACACTGCTAATTATACATTATACATTATACGATTTACGATGATGCTAATTATACACTAAGGAACAATGATTTTGTAATTCCAAGATTCAACACAGTAAGATATGGAAAACATTCTATAAGATACTTGGGGCCATTCATTTGGTCCAAGCTGGACAAAGAACTGAGAAATAGTAATAATATAAATACTTTTAAAAAACACATCAGGAAGAGAGAACTGGGAGACTTTGTGGGAAAAACGTGCTCAGATGGTTGTAAACTCTGTTTTTAAAAGAAGAAAAAATTGTAAACTATTATATAATACTTTAATGATTGTACATAATATTTTTCTTTTATTTTTCACACTTGNAGAGGAAGGACCAGGACATTGCTCGATAAGCTTAGCTTCTCAATGTCCTAAAACTACCTTCGGATGCTAGGTAGCAATATATAAAAAAAAAAAAAAAAAAAAAGTTCTGCTGACTAATTGAGTCCTAGATGGGTTCATGATATTAAAATTATTAATTTTAGTTGCAGTAAATATTGATTTTGCCACCAGTAGGAATCATTGATCAGTCAACTCCTCTAATTAAAAGGTGTGATGTATTTATAAAAAAGTGTTAGGTAGGGTCAAACTCTAATTCTCATAAGAGCAGTTGGCAAGCTTTGATAGAATTTTTGAAGGGAAATGATTTGATTATGCTGAGGACTCAGTTTATTTCAGTTTCACATTCTTATATGGATTTGTGGTAAGAAGTTTTTTACGTTTTACGCAAATAGAC
Organism: Aurelia aurita; assembly: GCA_004194415.1. Taxonomy (NCBI): domain Eukaryota; kingdom Metazoa; phylum Cnidaria; class Scyphozoa; order Semaeostomeae; family Ulmaridae; genus Aurelia; species Aurelia aurita. The sequence goes on along the minus strand of REGM01000085.1, from coordinate 393,901 downwards.
CTTTTTTTATGGTGTGGACAGGACATTAATCTGGAGTTTTTGTACATCTGCTTGTTGTTTGAAGAGTTATCTAATTTTTTTAGAGTTATCTTATACTTTAGCCGCCTTCTCTTTCTAAGCTAAAGCTCCAATATAGTAATTTTGATTTACATTATATTTTGCTGGTAAGATTTGTGCTGTGTCAGTGGTATGCTTGCTAGCTTTTTATGTTATGTGAAGAACAGCTTATGGAGGCCTCAACTGATCTATCAAACTTTTGCTACAAAATTTTGCATATAGAGAAGCAAAGTATCATATTCATTGTTCAGTATAAATCAAATAATGTTACGTTAGGTACCATACTGTAGATAACTGAAGAAAAGCTCCAAACACTTTGGTGTGCTGGCTTTGTGAAATATATACATATGATGTAGATTTTGTAAAACTTCAGGACCAGGTACTGGTACAGGACCATTTTTTGCCCTAAAACTTTTCGCAAGTAGAGTTCTGAGAGGTGTGTAGTTGTAAAATAGATGAATTGGACTTATAAAGGATAATTTGTGGGTAATCTTGTTACCACTTGCACACCATACCTTGATAACATGGTGTCAACAAAACAAGAGTGCAATCTAGGTGCAATTCACAGTAATTCACAGCTATGTTCAACAAAGGATAAGCCATTAAGCTGGTTTAATTCTAACTTGATAAGTTGCTTTGAGTGAATGTGATATAAGGTTTAACTAAACTTCAGTCTTTAGGTGAATGTTAGAAAAGTTTGGTGTTCTTCAAACTGAAATAAAAAGGGCCTAAAAAAACTGCAGGCATGTGATCCTAAACCCATTCATAAGTAGATACAGCTGTGTTGCATCATAGCACTAATCAATGGAAGCCACCATATTTCCTGTGATCAAAAAGATGAATGCATTTTCATGATTTATATGTAAATAGCTCCCCTGCATGCAGTTGGATTCATGCTAAACTTATTTGAATTTGTGTTAACATGTTGAATGTTAACCATTGTAGCAGGTAATGTCCTGCAGGTTGTTTTCATCAATATTTTGGTAAAAGCACATGTATTTTCATGAATTGTTTATTGAACATTTATATTTAGTTGATTGTTCATTTCATGTATAAAGATCCTTTGTTTACTATGTAAGGCTATGAATAACAATAACATAATTGAATTCAGAGTTCAAGGCTTTAAAATAGCCTCAAGGTTTAGAAAGCTTTTCTTGTGCTGACGTTTTATATCATGGATCATATTGGAGGATAGAGGGAGCAGTTTTGTCAAGGGTAAATGTTCTTCACAATTATTCTGCAGTATTCAGTTGGGAAGATGATGGAATTTGTTGTCATTTTAGAGACTTCAACTTTTTAAGGAAGAGGTAGGGAATTTTTTGTGGGAAATAATGAATTTTTGTAAAGGATAATTTACCCCTGTTTTACATACATAGGTAGAGGTGTTGGAGCCAGAGGGCACAGGGCTTTTCCTTTTTCAGCAGTACCCCAGGGCCCTATTTATGCATGAATGATTTTGGCATTGGACCTTTATTTGTTCAAAGGAAGTGTATAGAGCTTTCTAGCAGCATCCCTTAACTCTGTTAACACCATGTTTTATGCTAAATCTCCCTTATTTGTTGCAAATCAATTGTACATTCATAACGGTGGCCAAACATGAATTGGTATAGTAAGATACAATATGTATCATTGAAAGACACATTGATTTGTATTAAATCCCGGCTTAGTATGGACTAAGTTTTTGATATCTTGTAGGCTAAAACTGTGAAATATTTTAAGACGGGTCAAAATCCTGAGAACCTAGCATTGACCAAGCTGGGTTAAGTTAAGTTGGGTTACGCACGAGTAAACCTGCAAACTAGTGCATTAGGTTTTAAGTATATAGATTTTTGTGTGACCTTAAGAATCCACAGCAAGTAGTTCTAGCCACTCAGAAAAGATGAAACTCAAATAAAGTCTTGGCCATGAAATTTGACATTTTTAGGAAACTATGCTGCGATCATTTTTGCCAGAAATTTAGATGGGCTACGTAGCGAAATTTGCGGATACACTCAATTTTAACTTTCAATTTCTTGGAAATTTGTTGTGTGTCTGTATACCATGCTTATGAAAATTTAGTTACAAGGGCAAAATCTTATCCAAGGGGGGAGGGGTTGATTTCTTCTATTACCAGCCTTCGCAAAGATGCAGTTATCCTTGCATTCTTTTGCGCAACATTGATTTTCTGTGAAATATGAAGTCTTTCATCATTCATAACATTTTTTGCTGTCCCCGCTTGACAATGTTTGTACAAATCCCATTTGTTACTCAGCAGACAGTTCAGATGACGTTTTACATCATTTTCGTATTTCCGGATAATGAAAATATACAAATATGGTTGCAAAACGAAGTTGAAACTTAAATCCCCTTAAAGAGCCAGCCAGCTTCGAGTGGATTTTGACTTTATTTTTAGACATAGAAAGTCCGAGATCTAGTGTTCCACTTTTGCTGTTGTAATCTGTCGTGTTTCTGCGTAAACACATTAGAACATTTCGAATGTTCTCGTAATTGACCATGTAGCTTTAAAAAAATTTAAACAGTCAACGTTTATTTTAAGAAACTAAGAATGTGACAAAGTACAGAAAGTTTCTTAAACTCTTAAACGTTTCTTGATAGAGCCCTCCATAACCAACTTGATGAATTTTTAAACAGATCTATATGGTGCCACAGAGAGAACACAAACCATCCCAGCTCAGTCATCAAAACTTTCAGCCACAGGAACTTCGCCAAAGAGCATCTTTGTTGTGGCCTATTTATGACCATGACGTGACATCTGCGGGATATATAAGCCACCGTCGATTTCCATTTTTGAAATTCTGTAGCAAGTTAATCCGACACATCCCATTAGAAGACCACGCAATCGTTGCATTTTTCCTGTTCTTTATATATTGAAGACGTAATCTTTGCAAAATCACGCAATTTTGGAATTTCTGTTTGTTTATTTTATCCCATTTCCTGGCCAATGATTCGCCCAATTTCGAATGACGTTGATGTTTAATACAATGTACAATAAAGTGTCTTGCTGGTATTGGCAACTTCGTTTCCAAGGTGTTGTGACGTCATAGAAGTGTCCAGATTCCATGTTGCACATTCACTGTTGAAGCGAAAGAGAAAGACCAGAAACATTCAGGTTGTCTGAAAGTCATCAGAATTTGAAATTGCTGCTGAAGTCTTATTTCAGAAATAATTGCACTTCAATTTTCGGTAACATAAAGATGAATTCCATTTGGTTTATTTGAAAGATGCTTAACTTTGCCAAATATACCATCAAATAATTGCTACCGGGAAAACTTGTATCTCAGAGAAATTGTTTTTTTTCAACTTCATGTTAGTCTTGTGAGAAATTTCGGATCCATTTTTTGGCGGATATTTCTCGGAATTTCGATTTCCATAGTTCCAGTTGAGAGGCTGTTTGCGAAATGGTTGATCCTTCGTCCTTCCGACATGGAATTGTTTTTGTTAATTAAGGCAAAAATATCAACTGGGTAGCTTTTCTTGTTGGGCTGTTCGATCTCACCAGACCAGAGTCCGCTTTTCTGCTATTTGTAATATATAGAGGACTTGACTGTTTCCCTATAATTTAAGAAATCAATCTGTGTCGGACAGACCACTGATCAACCATGTCGCAAACAGCCTCTTGAATAGAATGTATATTTTCCACTTGTTGTACCGGTTTGGCGCTGAAAACATTGTTTCAGCCAAGGTTATTTTCGGGGCATATATAACCATAAAGGGTATTGGGATTGGTGAGATCTTGTTCGAGAATTCTTTTCTCGTGATAATCAGAAACAATTCAAATGAAATAAACGGAAATATCTTATTTGATGATTTTTCAAACGATGGATTTTTCAAAGTAGGGCAAAATGGGTCACTTAATTTTGTGCTTCTACGGTTGAGGCAAAGTGACCTTGGTTGTACTTTGGCAGCTTTTTGATGAATAAAATTGTCTGTGTTCATGATAAAAAACTGATTTTCTTTAACTAAAGCACACGAACAGTGAAATCCAAGAATTTGTCAATGACCTATTTTGCCTGATTCTGACATACTCTCATTCTAGTCGAATCTGACATACTTTCTAACTTAGCCCACGTTAGGCCTAATCAAACAACATTCGGGTCCAACAGTCTTATGTCTGTTGGGCCACAAATTTGGAATGGCCTACCAAACGAGCTGAAATCAGCAGAAAATTTGAAAAGTTCCAAGAATCTAATAATAAAACAATGGGACGGACCATCTTGCAAATGTAGTGCCTGTCAGTGCCTGCCTGTCAGTGCAATCTAGTGTTATAGCTTATAGGGCAAATTAATTTCATAGTTTATAAAACAAAAGAAAAATTAATTTGTGTCCGTAGTTATATTCGATCGATTTTGATTAGTTAACTTTGTATATATGTAGATATGTATATATATTGTTAGCTATGGGATTTAAGCGAATCAAAATAAATGTACAAACACTGCCCCCCCCCCCCCACCTGACCATATCTGTCCATATTGGAATATAAATATACGTACTTATTTATTTCACAACCTGCAAAAATGAAAGCTTATTTTGTCCTGATTGTGAAATGCTGGTCTTCCATCGAAAGTGGAACTTGTGCTATCATCAAATGGTTTATTGAATTGCGTCTCCGCCTGCAGGATTTGTAGTTTTTAAAGGTTGGCTCTGTTCCTACTCTCAGTTACTTTCAGGGAGGAAGGTTTTGCTTGTCAATGTCATGTTTGAGGAAGGTTTAGTAATTTTTGCAAGCAAACTTGGAAAAGGTAATTTTGGCAACAGCAACTGGTTTATAAATTTTAGGGTTATAAGCAACGTGAGAAGTTTGAAAAATCTGGATATTTTGACTTGATAAAACGAGACGGTTTAACTAATGAAATTTGCGTCCGGAGGAAGGTTTGACTTTTTTCTGGACTCTGTGCTGCATGTCCACAAATTGTTTTCACTTGCAGTTTAACTGATCTAGCGGGGGTCAAAAGAATGCCTGTGCTTATCTGACCTTTTACTTTCGAAAGATCATATTTCCATCGCAATAAATTCAAGGCTATTTCAATTTGCTGGTATAGCTTTCATTCTCATTCATGATTGGGTTGTATACAGAAGTGAGGGGCAGATGGAGCACTACAAGATCTTGTCGTCACTTCAATCCATTTTAGCAAATCTTCTCCACTTGATTCTTTATTTATTATACTTATTAAATCCAATTTTTGCCGTTACAGATGACCGATCATGCGACTCTGACGACAGCATGGGAGGACGCGGTAGAAGTTGCAGTCAAATAAGCCAAGGCAACAACAGAATTGCAAACGAAGAAGAGGCTACCGAAAATCATTATGAGACTATCGTGCTCAAAGACTCCAGTGATGGCAATTCTCAGGAGGATGTAAGTTCATATGTATCTAAGTTTTACATGCAACGGAAGTTGTACATATATATAAGTGCTGATATTTTGTGCATAAAGTTTCGAAATTATTAAAATTTTAAGACTACGAATGTGAAACTCATTCTTCTAGACTGCCATGCTGTTTAGAGGACCGCATTGCAATCCTTGGCACGTTATATGTCATTGGGTTAAGTTCTGGAAAGGGTTTATTCAAGGTAAAGTCCATAAGGGTAAGAAAAGTGTTTGGTCACGATATTCTGGAGTAATATGACTCATAATTGGTCGTCTGGTTTTCCCGATGCTACTGATAAGAGAAACGAAAAAGAAACCATGCTGCAAATCTTTCTTGCAGTACATGATATCAAGGGTTCATTCGAATAGGCATGAAGTGACACTGGGAGCCTAGCGTAAAATTTCAAAGCCCCTAAACATATTTCAAAATTTCAAAGCCCCTAAATGATGCAAAATATGACCTTTTAGTTCTGAAAAGCACCCCTTATGGTCTTCCCTTTTTTAATTTATTCAGACCTACGCATGTTAGCAAACAGCCTCTATATCGGTGTGGCTGTTAAGAAACTTCACCGTCTTTCAGCTGCTGAGGCGACTTCGTACAACCAGCCAAGATCTGTGTTTACTATGTGCGTGATTCCTATATACAAATTGTCAAGCTATAACAAGACCTAGCTTGTCAATATGATAACAAAGGGGCCCTTTCGTGGAATCTTGACATTTTAACACGTTTTCAGATGTCTCCAGTGCACATTATAGACTGAACATTTCTCAATCGCTAATTCTTGTTTGGATGCCATAAAATTGCCAGCCAGAAAGCCTATCTTAGCATTGGTATCTTTTAAAAAACTTTATTGCACCTTAGCAATGGCAATCAGGCTGCGAAAGACACTAGATTAAGCAATTGAAACGGCAGTATAAGAATTTATCACCTTTTCGCATTCAATTCATTCATTGACATTGCTAGTTTTATTACACTTAAGTTAGGCAATAAACATCCTCTTACAGAGAGTATTGTTGCTTATCTCTGTCGATAAGAAGTTCCGAACTGCAAGTTGAATATGTGATTTTTACTTGAATCATACGAGGAGAAATTCACAGAGCGATTGTTTAGGCCATGGAAAAGCGCAAATTGTTTGCAAGTCAACATCCAATGGAGACGCAGTGTGATTCTTGATTTATGAAGTTTACTTTTTGCAGGGTTTAAGGTGCTTTTTGTAAGATTTAACGAGCTAGCAGTCCTTGCAATTTACGATGTACCCTGAGAAAATTCCCGTTCTTTGCAATGTTTGTAATACGAGTTTTATTTTTATGAAGACACAGTCCGATTTGCAAGGTGAAAATGAAGAGGACGCTGAGAAAAAAGAAAGCCAAAAGATGCGAAATTATTTGGTGAAGAATTTACTGGACAGTGAAATGAGTTACTTTGAATGTATCGATATGATTAGAAAGGTACGTTCTTATCTTTTTCTCTTTAACTTGCAAGATGTTATTCAACTTGGCGTATTTTTGTTTATTCCCTGTAAAAATTTACAAAGACGAATTACCTAAGACACTACTAACGAACACTTTACAACACTACAAGGACGATACCCCGAGGAGCAAAAGATTATGACTACCCCGAGGTCATTACACAAAGAACATCCAACTAAATTACTACTAAATATACGACAACAAAAAGCTGCACATAAAGTATTGGTTATGTTTTCTTGATTCCCACAACTAACATGTCTCTAAAAGCGATTAAACGGTGATAAATAGTCTTGATGCCCTAGTAATGATACAAGAGGCGTATATTCCTCAGTGAAGAACTCATGAACCGTTGTAAAATTATCAGATAAATGCTTGCGTTTAGCTCTGTTGTATTGGCCCAGGTATCATTCTTCTTTCCTCGCACAGAACGTATATTACACGATGCAATTGTCTTGTTGGCTCTGGTCGCTTTTGACACGAAACGGCGCACCGATGAAAACTACACGGATATTGATTAGCTTTTAGGTTCCAAAGATTATCAAAGAGACATATCTTCGTATTTTTCATATCATCAATCTACGACGAAGATATTTTTGAATGGTTGCTGCATAAAACCATGATCACCTTAAGGTTACTGTAACCCTTGAGACAAAAAATTCTCGATTTTTCGTTTTCGTCATAATCTGATGGTTTAAGTGTTTGAGTACCGTTTCAACCAACTCACTTCCAGAAATAACCACAATTACTGCGAAATTTGAGCATTTTAAAAGAAGCAATCATATTTCTCAAAAAATGCGGGAATAGACTTCAGAGGATTAAAGTAAACTCACTTGACCTTGCAGCTATATTCACAACATCCCCTGCTGTTATTTTCTTGATATAACGATTGACCAAGACCGCGCCAAAGCTTTATTGCTTGACCTGCGGCTTTATGTTTGCACTTTCAAGCATAATCGTTTTTCCCGCACGTTCTGCTTCAATTTGATAAAAGCCTGATTTCTCGAAACAAGATTCCGGGGTACTGGTGGGTACTAAAAAATCTTGGTGTACCTAACGGGCCAATCAAATCTCTTGACACTTGGCATACAGGGTCACAAAGCATATAACTACAAAAGTGTGTCAGTGATTTATGATAGATCCACTGGTCCGATTTTTATAAGGGTTTGAAAGTTAAAAAAGACATTGCAGACATTAATTTAAAATTGCATTATTTGAAGACAGTACGTTTTATTAAAAATTCGTGACACACTTTTGTAGTTCAGGACCTTAAGTCTTTGGTAAATAGATAGTCTTGGTCGAACAATGCCCAATGAGGTACACCAAGATTTTTTCGCAAGGGTGGTCGATTTCGCCTGAAATCTGGAATAAATCATATGCGTTTTTATTTAAGCAACTTATATTTTTATGGTATTCCGCGTTTAATTCTGCTTCGAATAACATAAAATTTTGTTTGGTATAGTTTAAGGAACGGCCGTGGAAAATAGAGTTTCTTAATCGCTGTCTGAAGGGTTACAGTAACCTTAAAGTGAATCAACGGAGCTAAGTGGAGGTCATCTATAAATAGGACAAAGAAAACGCCTACGTATGCTATTATTCCTCTGGCTAAACAATATCCACGCACGTATCGAAATCATGAAATACAATAGGCTAATAATAGAATACCCAGACCCCTGCCGCGCGATGCTTTTATCTCCGTTGATGCTCTTTAATAAGCCATATAATATTAGGGCTACGCAAGGCTGGAAGATCTCACGAGGGTCGCAATCAGCTGCAACATTAATCGTCTCGGGAGGTAAATCATCATTCAAAAATCACGAGAGATCCCTAGGAAAACAAAAGGATTTCTGGATTATTTCAGGGATTTCTTGAGAAAACAAAAGGAATTCCGTAGAGAGTGTACGAGATTTCGAGGGAGTGATATCAGCCTCGAATTCAACTTCACAACTCTTTTTGAATCTTTAATTCTTTCACAGTACATGAAGCCACTGCAGAAATCAACGGAAACGTCACAACCAATCCTGACCATGCAAGATTTTGATAAGATCTTTCTTGGAATGGAAGGACTGCATGCGCTTCACTTAGATCTGCTAAAACAATTGGAAAAGCGTGTTCAAGGCTGGGATGACAATCAAACCATTGGAGATCTCTTCACAATTTTGGTATGTAATTTATTTGTATTGGATTCTCTTAGGTCATTTAAAGTCCCATTGCTAACCATGATCCTTTGCGGGCTCAAAGTTGACTTTCATATGATACGAAAGTCGTTTATATGGCCTAAGTTCTATTTGTTCTGATTTTCATTCGGCGCGCAAAGGATCGTGGTTAGTAGTGGGTCTTTAAAAAAGCGCTTAAATTTATTTCAAACCAGTTTTATCTGTTAAAATTCCTACTTCTCCTGGTTTAGTTTAATCCAGCTTGCATCCTGGTCTTATCTAAAGTCCTTTGAAATTTTCATTTTGAATGTGGCATACGGTGGAGGGAAAGAGTTAAGTACCCCTTGTTTGTAGCTCTGTTCTCAATCTGACTGATTTGCTTTGTTAGAAAACATGTCTAAACTTCATCATAAATTACCATCCTAACGATTGTAAATGGCAAGTTTATGATATTTCAATTTAAACAATTACCGAGGGACCTAGAAGGTTTCATATTTATACAAAAAAACTTATTTCACGACGGATATGCTTTCCGATTTGAAGCCATGGATAGAATAGGCAAAATCTCTAGAATTGGTTTCGTCCTAGATAGAATTGCACACAAATTAGTTCATGATCAGTATCATAACCACTTCGTGGTGATTTTTTCTTTTGGAAAGTCGCCTATTTTTATCATTGAATGGCTAAAATGCGCAGGACGGCGATTCATGTTGATGCTAACATAAAAAAAACATAAGCGTACGGGCCAGGGAGGCTGGGCTTACGTACATGTCCAAAAGTATCTTCTTTTGTCATTTAGATGATCAGCCTAGGATATGCACAGTTTAAAGTGTCAATAATCTTTGCTAGGATTGCCAAAAATAGAACTTTCAGGGATTGTACACAGTTTTTGAATTTTTTGCTATTCACGGTGTTTCAACCAAAGAGGCAAAAGAGGATTTCTATTTCGACAATTGAAGTACTTCTATAAGGCTATTTGAAGACTTTTAAGTGGATTTGTTAGAAGAAACTTTCCGCGATACACTATTTTTTATAAGAAGGCACTTATTAGAAACTGTACTGTAGTAGGCTCTTCCAGAAAATGAAGAAGCGCTACTAGAAACGATCTGAAGGTCAATTTGAAATTAAGAAGCCTTTTCAATATCGACTGTGAGTTGCAAAGTCTTTTTGAAAGAAAGTATGTTACCAACCCAAATGATACTAACAATTGTTATTTTTGTTTATGAGTTGGTTCTTTCTTGTAATTCTTGGTTCAAAAAGGGGTCCTCGATGAATTTGAGAAATTGTGAAATTGAATTTGATGAAAAATTAAGAAACTCTACAAGAAAACTTTACCATAAGAGTTGGGTGCAAAGTTAGCTTCTCCTCCTGGTATCGGCATTTTATGTGACGTAACGATGCAAGCTCTCAATGCCATACTGTAAATTATCATGTGATCGTCAGGTCATACGTTGCATTGTGTTTCTTTTTATCTGCCGGATCACGTGCTGAAGCCTTATGAAAGGTATGAATACAACAGTATGAATATCACAGCAAAATCCTCCTGATAGCCATTTCGAAGCCCAGATTTTAAACTTAAAACCACGTAATTCTTTTGCTTAAAAGACTAAATAGAAATAGCTATGTACGGAATTTTCTTGAAATATTCTAAGCCTACATGTGGCGAATCATCCCATTCGTGTGATCCAACGTTTTAAGCCAGGAAGTTTACTTGAATTCTAATTTTAGAGGCTTGCTAATTGAACGTCCACCCCCACGCATATTTATTACATCTCTTTTCGGACAAATCCAAATAAAGCTTTTGATATTAGATTAGTTACTCTGCGGTATCTAAGGTTAGCTGCTCTTGGACCTGACTGACATGACATAGGTCTCAAATAGCAAGTATCAAGTTTCTTTAGTTCTGGGCGATTTTGCTATTTCATTACGATTATATTTGCAGATGGACGGCTTCGGTGTGTACAAAGATTTCATCAACAATTACAAGTCATCCCAAGAAACCTTACTCAAGTGTCGAAACGCAAACACATTTTTTGATGGTATCGTCCAAAAGGTATGTTGTTATTTTCAGCTTTATTAAAAAACGTGCAGCATATTACCCAGTTATACCATAGCTGTTTTATTCTAGTGAACGGTGTTTGTTAAATAGTTCAAGCGCTTTTGCTTAAGATACAAGATAGGTGCTCAAGATACAAGATAGGTGCTCAATGCATATTTTTGTAACGATTTCAAGATAGTCATGCGTATCAAATAGAAAAATTTTAAGAATTGCAAATGAAGGTTAACTTTTGCAGTAAATTTTTCTTTGATCTTGCTTAGTGTGGAACTGCTTAGTGTGCTTACTGTGGAACAGCCTCTCAGCCGAGTCAAAGCAGGCATCCTCTCTGTATAGTTTTAAGAAAACTATTTAAAACGGGGTTTCTTTCTTTTGATTTTAAATTTTCGTTAATATCATTGTACATTTGTTTNTCTTTCTCTCCTTCTCCCGTTCGTTTTGCCACACTTGAGTGGCGTAATGGCTATAGGTCACGTCACTCTGCCGCGCGCTTCGCGCTCGATGTATCACGAATGAAATGAAAAAGAAGAAACTCGATGTATCATCGGAAAATCTAATTTTTAATTCAGAGTTTCCTAAAGCCCGTGGATGGATCAGACTTAAATTTCGTGCTGTAGAGAAGGAAATTCGAAAAACAGTTAACTTTGCACATAGGCTAATTGAAAGATGAATCTTCAATGAATTTCTTTCCGTCAGCCAAGTGTTCGCGGCTAATCTAAGCCCGTTGTAAAAGCAGCTTAAACATTTTAAGCAACAGTTTCGGTTCCTAGTTCTTGATCTAACCACCCAGCACTGCGTCATATTGGTGACGCAAGTTCTCTTAACTTGACTTCATCAAAGATATAACTATCCTTGCTGTAATGGTCTTAAAAGATTTTATTTGAATTTTTCTTCTTTTCTCCTTCTATTGTTCTTACAACAAGGTTTAGTTCTTGAATCGGAATTAAGATTTTTTAATCTTAAGAATTTTGTTGCTCAGTGTGAATGAGGAGCAGAGCTCAGTTTTATTCATTCATTCCAGTTTCCTCTAGAGCATAACTTTATCCAATTTCAGTGTTTCTTTTCAGATTTGATATATCCTAAGGTTTACAGATAATGGAATTAAAAATTAAAGGGTATTATATTGAGAGTTGACCGATACCTGACAATGACTGCAGTACTCAATATAAAATATACCGTAAAACAGAATTTTCCCAGTTTCTAAATTATGACGCTGTAGTGTACCTTTGACGGAGACTTTTTGCCTTATCCAATATGGGCGATTCTTTTCAGATTTGATATATCCTAAGGTTCACAGTATTAAAATTGATATGTATTGTATTGAGAGTTCACAGATAACTGACGATCATTGCAGTACTCAATATAAGATAGACCGTTAAACAGATGTTCCCAGTTGCTAAATTATGACGCTGTAGTGTATTCTTGACGCAGAGTTTTTGCCTTATCCAATATGGGCGTTTCTTTTCGGATTTGATATATCCTTCGTTTCACAGACTACAGGGTGTCCCAAAAAAGTTGTGCCCCATTTGTATGGTTGCTGTGGAGGAGCTGTAACTTCTATTGTCTCGTTGTTGATATAGTTGCATTGGATATACTTCAACTTAGAGTTGGAGACCTTACTCTAGCCAATCAGACAAGTGGTTAATGATTTATGGCGAAAAAATGTCGAAAAAGTGAAAACTTCTAAAACAGCACTTTCTTTGTTCTCCAAAAATGCCAAAATCAAGTAAATACTGCAAGAAAGGGTTCTAGAGCAGTATTAGAATTTTTTCTACAGTTGATAAGGGGTTAATTGTATTGTTTACTGATAACACAACACCATTAACCCATTGGAAAATGCATAAAAAATTCAAATAAAACGCAAATATTTACTTGATTTTGACATTTTTGGAGGACAAACAAAGTGGTGTTTTTGAAATTTTCACTTTTTCGACTTTCTTGCGCCATAAATCAGCAACCACTTGTGCGATTGGCTAAAACAAGGTCTCAAACTATAAGTTGAAGTATATCCAATACATCTATATCAACAATGGGACAATAGAAATTACAGATCCTCCACAGCAACCACACAAATGGGGCACAACTTTTTTGGGACACCCTGTATGTATTGAAAATTAATTGATATTATATTAAGAGTTCACATATAACTTAGTAGCTGTAGTACTCAATATAAAATAGACCCTAAAACAAAAAGTTTCCTAGTTTCTAACTTATGACGCTTTGCTGTATCCCTGACGCGGAGGTTTAGCCAGGCTTAGTTTGAAGATAAGCATTCGTATGAACGCCTTTTCCCGGGTTAATCTTTGAAACTAGTAATCTTCCATATAAATGTAGTCAAGTCCCAAAAAGAATCATTATTTTCCAAAATGAATCAATTTGCGGTAAGTGATATTCTTGCAAAGTTCTTGTGGCATTTATCGTGATGTAATTTCATAGTGATATAACAGGTTTTGGTTAGGCAGTGGAAATCCAACGTTATATTAATTTCTTTTGATTTTCTATTCACAGGAGATCAAGATCCTGTCGTTGAAAGACCCTATTAAGCTTGATGGTAAGTTTTTGACATACTGAATTCAAATGTATAGTGAAAGTGTGACCTTCAGGTCGTTTTGGGATTTGCAGCTCATTTTACATGTTCAAAGGGCTCCTGTGTAAAATTTGTGATTTTTCATTCTGTTAGGTTGCATGTTCATCTTATAGGGGTAAATATTCTTCACAGGAATCAATAGACAATAAGGCTAAAGATGGCGGAGGGGAGATTTTTACCATGATCCTTTGCGTCGCTTGGGATTTCGATTGATATGATTGCTCGATCTTTATTGGCATGCAAAGCAAAGATCATGCAAAGATCATGGTAAAAAGCTCCCTTCCGCCATCCTTGGTATTATTGTCTATTTTTGTTCCCATAGAATTCCTTTCTATTTGAAGTCTCTAGAATGTGAGCAAACTTCTTTATCTTTCGCTAATGGCGTATTGCAGCATTGTGAAGAATCGATACCCTTATCTTCTTGTCCTCCGATGAGCCAGAACCGAAAATGTTGCTTTTTAATAGGCTTTACAATGTAGGTTGTAGGTAACAATTGTTTGTTAATTGGCTGTCGTGAACTGTTATGGAAAGCTAGCTACTTTCTGCTTCAGTCTTGTTTATTGGGAAAATTTGAATGGCAGGACAAGTTTCTTGATGCAACAGAAAAACTTTGTGATGGAACCAAAATTTTATATATCTATTTACATTTACCAAATTGCAAGTTTCTAGCCAGCTATTCTTACCCTTGTTAGTTAACAAGATTAATTTGAGAAACAAGGCATGACCATATCAAATTTAGCACCTATTTCTAGATTCTGGAGCAAAATCGAAAATATTGCTTTTCGTAAGGCCTTTTTATTCATCTTTTGTAGCTCTGTTGTACAAACCAGTTGACCGAATGACGCAGTATTCCTTGATTCTCAACGTAAGTATAGATGTTTTTTTAAATCATTCACATTTTTGTTGCCTTTAAAAGCTAATGTTTATTTGATTTAAAAAGTTGGAAAATTTTAGCTCTTATGCAGTAATCTTCCTATGTAGAGATAAACCAGCTTCGGCGAATCTGCCCGAAGCTGCGAGAATCATCCTCCGTCGGTATAAGTTAGGTTGTGTTGTCTTGATCAACCAATCAGAGCGTGTTAGTCGTGTGCTATTCAGCCATATTTGGCTTTCAATGCAAATTCTGCTCTCTGATTGGTGAGCCACAAACGTGTCTTTTCTGGCCGCCTCACCGAACAGTTATTATTATAGGACTTCTCTGTGGTAACATTTTTTAGAATTTCAGAACGTAGTGTTGTAAAACTTTAGCCTCGTGGTGCATAGAAATGATTATTCTGGTCTTCCAGTTTCTACTACAGTTCTATCGCAAGATCTGCATCGGGGGAAAAATACCGAAGCACTGATATTGCGTATGATATAGTCTGAATGCTACTAAATATTTTGTCTGTTTAATTTGCAGGATCTGTTGAAGTACACACCAGAAGATCACCCAGATCATGAACTTTTATCTGAAGCAACTGCAAATCTCTTCGATCTGTTTGAACAAATTAATGTTAACAGGCGTGATAAGGTACGTTGATAATTCACAGAAATTAGTCAGAATTTTTTGTTTTTTCTTTAAATTCTGGAATAAGAAATAAGAATACCAGTGTTCGAATTAGGCTTCATTAATATGCTCGAGCGCCGCTCGCAGGCACAAAAGTTCATTATGCATTAGTTGCTGGCACCTTTACTGTACTCAGAGTGCTTTAATAGCACATTTTCCCCAACCATTTGCTCGCAGGCACAAAATATTTTCAACGAGGCGTTGTTCGAAGTTGTTCTACGTTGAATATGGGACTTTGAAGCTTGTGGATCTCGTATATTTTTATGTAATACAAAGAGCACATGCTAAAGATTCTGCTAAAACGGACGAAACTTTTACATAAAAACTGAATTTTCCTGTATCAACACTATTGTTCTGACCATACACAAACAATTCATGGATAGCGATCGAGGACATAAATTCTTTTTTCACTCTTTTCCTGTAACCATTTATTGTGCCTGGTGAGTCAGGAAAAACGTGGGGTGTTTGCCAATTTTTATTGATGCAGTTTAACTTGCAAATTCGTTAAAAGTTAAAGTTTTAAAGTTAATTGCATAGAAGAAAAGTTAACTTAGATATGAAAATTTGTTTGGTCGAAATCGGCCTTTCCGTTCAAGAATTACGAATGATTTTAATAAAATGGTGTTTCGCAAGATTGCTAAAATACGCTTTCAATTAGATTCATACTNATAAAAACTGAATTTTCCTGTATCAACACTATTGTTCTGACCATACACAAACAATTCATGGATAGCGATCGAGGACATAAATTCTTTTTTCACTCTTTTCCTGTAACCATTTATTGTGCCTGGTGAGTCAGGAAAAACGTGGGGTGTTTGCCAATTTTTATTGATGCAGTTTAACTTGCAAATTCGTTAAAAGTTAAAGTTTTAAAGTTAATTGCATAGAAGAAAAGTTAACTTAGATATGAAAATTTGTTTGGTCGAAATCGGCCTTTCCGTTCAAGAATTACGAATGATTTTAATAAAATGGTGTTTCGCAAGATTGCTAAAATACGCTTTCAATTAGATTCATACTAATGCACGTGTGACCTTCGAAACCATGACAAACATATTTTTTCTCTATCAAATAATTGAAACAAGGCATGCATTGTGTTAGAGCACAAAAGAAAAAAATAATGTTACTTACAGTATGTTGTATCCCTAGGGAACTAGTCGTTTAATTGTCATTGTTAGCAAGCTGAAAGTTCTTTTACTAGCGATTCTCTTCACCAAAATGGCTATATCACAAAATCGCAAATAAACAAGGAAAGAAATGACCGATTTTAGCAAACTAAATTTCTATGACTAATTCAGTCTTTCTTCTGCAATATAAAACTTCAACACTACCGACTTGATTTGTTTTTCACCAAAATATAGCTTGTTAAACGCCCCACCTTTTTTTCTGACTCACCCGGTAGGATATACCGTTTCAGGCATTGCCAAAACGAACTAACATTCGCTTATGAAGCAGTTTTCCCGTTTAGGTACGTTGCAAACATCTGCCTCAGAATAGCTTTTTGCTTACTTCAAACAGAAAATTTTGTAAAATATTTACAAAATAGTTATGCTTCTTGTTGCCTATGAATTAAAAGGATGCTCGAAATAGAGCATATTTTTCAATTTTTTCAATTTTTCAATTTCATTCTCAAATAGCCTAACATAACGCTACGGTTATATGATTATACATAGGGCTCAAATCTTTCAAATCTTTAAAAAGGTGGGTGTGGAATTCTTTTACATTTTTCTTTTCTTACATTTGGCTTGAAAGGAACTTGGGGTACTTTGCTGTAAATCTGCCGTGGAAATTTTTTGATATCTTGATTATTTTCGAAATGGCGGCATTTGTATATTTTTTTAAAGAATTTATGGAAAATTTTGCAAAAATTAAAACCATCGTAAATCCTAAATCAATAGAGGAAAAATGATACAATATTCAAGAAAGCCATAGTTTATAAAGGTCACACACAATATGGTGGCAAGCAATTTACAAATTTTGGTTTAGGATTTAGAAATTTGATGACGTCACAGCCTAAAAATAAAGATGCCGCCATTTTGAAAATAATCAAGATATCAAATAATTTCCACGGCAGATTTACAAAAAAGTACCTAAGCTCCTGTCAAACCATTTAATTCCAAGAAAAATGTAATATAATTTTACACCCACCTTTTTAAAGATTTGAGCCCATGCTTCGAAATAGATGCTCGAAAAGTATGCTGGAAAAGGATGGCTAAATGTGAAAAACTTTCTTCACAAGCAAATCTCGACATTTTGCAAGAACTATTTTGTCGTTAGGCAAACGGGTGCAAAATTCCAAAGGTGCAAGAATACCACGAGGATTCGTTCTAATGATCATTTATTTTCAGAAAGCCCCACAAAGGCAGCTGCTGAAGGAAGGGAATGTTGTGGAATTAGTGGGTAAGACATTTTAAGCTTTCCTTTCCACGTGATTCAACCAATTAATATCCAAGTTAATTGCTTTCTCGATTTTATTGCTTTAACGACACGATTGCACGATATACCGTCTTGATACACGACAAAATACCGAATGCACGAAAGGTTATTTGCTTATTCGACGGTGCGCAGGGAATAGACAATAGACCTTTTTCAAAACTATTTGTTTCGTACTGAACGCAGTAAAAACCCGCGTATAAGAGCCTACCTTTTTCAAACCAAGCTGTTTTGGTTCTTATGTAAATGATAACATTAATGAAATCAGGCTGTAGGTTCTTAAATTAGGTTCTTAAATGATCTCAGAAAAGTTTTTTACAACAATTTTTCTTTTTTGCAGTCTTTAAATGTATCTTTTTAAAATCAAAATACTGTGATAGAGGATTGGATTCAGATTTGTTTAGGCCTCTTAGATGATTAAGAAGCATATAAAGTTTTCTATTTTACACGATAATCAAATTAATGTTCTTATATCAATGGATTTGTTCTTCAAAATAAGAGCCTAATACAAACACCAGGGTGAAAAAGGTCTTTCACAAATAGGGATGTACCGGATATCCGGTACGCCGGATAATCCGGCGCCGGATCACCAATTTTTCAAAAATCCGGTTCCGGCCGGATTTTCGTTTGAAGTCCGGCCAGCTGCCGGATTTTCAAGAAATTAATTTAGAACTGAGGCAACTTGCAGGGGATGGTAAAATCAGTAATATAGGATTGAATAAAACAAATAAAAATGTGTTTGTTGCGTGTGGTACCATTAACAATGAAACAAAAATACAATATATAAATAATTGTAGTACCATAAAATAGCGTAGATGTATATATAAAACATGATGTTTCGAGCATGTACTCGTTATCAAGTGAATCAAAATTAATCGAGTCGAGCAAAGAGAAGGCAAGATTCGATAAATAGGAAAGAACGTGAGATACGACGTGACGTAACCTCAGTAAGAAATAGGAGGAAGGTAAGAACAGAACAAAATTGAATAAAACAAGCAACAAGAATTCTAAGTCAAATAGCAGAACAAATCATGCAACGTAATCAAGCACAAATCTCAAAATAGTCTCTTTATTGTCTATTTGCTTTAGAAATTAGAATTGTCTCAAGTTATGACACAGAAAAGCCATGAAATCTTTTCTATGACAAGCTGACTTAAGTTAAGTTTCTTTCTGCTTCTAAAATCATCATAGATTACAAGACTGTAAGTCTGTTAGATATCGTTACGAACATTTTTAGTTTTCGTTGTTGTCACCTAACACTTTTTTTGACGGATCTCGAAAACTTTTGGTATAGGAAAATCCGGTAATGGCCGGATTATCCGGCAAAATCCAACCGGATTATCCGGCCGGATTATCCGGCCGGACTCCATGGAAAAATCCGGTAAATCCGGTTCCGGCCGGATTCTGAAAATCCTGATCCGGTACACCCCTA
>REGM01000085.1:346294-362301 GCA_004194415.1 Aurelia aurita | reverse complement strand
AAAAAGGTAAGCCTATAGCCTTGCTTTTTGGTGAAAAATGAGCACTTTCAAAAATAGCCGATTTTAAGCGAAAAAGGTAAGCCTATAGCCTTGCTTTTTGGTCAAAAATGAGCACTTTCAAAAATAGCCGATTTTAAGCGAAAAAGGTAAGCCTATAGCCTTACTTTTTGGTCAAAAATGAGCTGTTTCAGTAAGATACAATATTAGAGAAGAAGGTAAGCATATAGCCTTAGTTTTTGGTCAAAAATGAGCACTTTCAAAATAGCTGACTTTAAGCGAAAAAGGTAAGCCTATAGCCTTACTTTTTGTCAAGAATGAGCTGTTTCAAAAAGGAACAATTTTAACGAAAAAGATAATCCTATAGCCTTACTTTTCGGTCGAAAGTGAGCATTTTAAAAATCGCCGATTTTAAGCGAAAATGGTAAGCCTATAGCCTTACTTTTTGTCAAAAATGAGCTGTTTCAAAAATAGTCGATTTTAGCGAAAAAGGTAAGCCTATAGCCTTACTTTTTGGTCAAAAATGAGCTGTTTCAAAAATAGCCGATTTTAAGCGAAAAAGGTGAGCCTTTAACCATTCTCTTTGCATGATAATGTGATCGTGCTCTTCAAAAAAGGAAGATGTCGAGAAAAGAAGCATAACACATGGTGAACAAGGATATGATGAACATAATGAAGTATTTTAAGTACAATTAGAACGAATTTTGCTAACAATCTACAGTGTATTTGCTTTACCCGGACGGACACTCTTTGGATGCAAATACATAACATTTTAACCATGACTTTTGCACGGATTTCTGCTCTAATATCTTTCACGCAATGTTGATTTAAAATACTATGGGTTAACATGGAAAAGCGATTTTAGAAAGGAAGGGCCTATTTCAAAACTTGTTTGCATGAAGCTAGTAATAAACTGAGCTTGCCTGATACGCTGATTTAAGATTACAGAATTCGGTTTCAATTGAATTCTAGGTCCCGCTTACGTAATGCTTGGAAAGGGAGACTTTCACCTGATTCGAGAAAGCCTATAAACCGGGTCTATCTTTAGTTCTAAACAGGTAAGTCAATTTAACTAGCTCTCAGTTCAGTTTCTATTCTCCAGGTTTTGTTTGTTTGTTGTTGGCCTTCTTGTTACTGTAGCAGATAAATATCTATCCGGTAGAAAAACTTATCCGCTGCCGTAAACAGGGCCTGATTCCGGCTGAAATGTTATCCGGTGAAAGGAGAGTCTCAAAACATTTCCAATTCTTAGAATGGATTGAATGCAGTATCAGTACCGCGAGCATCAGTCCGAGTAAACATTTCACATTACAAAAGCCTGGGGCACAATGTATTACATAAACAACACTTGCTCTCTATCTAATATAAACTGTGAAAATGCTAAACTGCTATGTCGAAATACCGATCACTTCACAACACAACAAACGGAGCGGTCTGTAGACATCGATTTCAACACATGGAGCAAACACCAAGTTTTTAGACGGAGTAGTAAAATGCAGAGTCCAGAAAGTTGTAAACCTTCCTCCAGCCAGAGAGCTCATATCTTAAATGATTCCTTCCTCACTTTTGAGTGAATAAAAAGGCCTTTGCCAGTAAAATTAAGAGAAGTCATCCTCAGTTTGTGCCATCGTTCTAAAAAGTTTCCTCCAGCCATGGCCGCGAGACAGTTATGTTTTCCTGACTTTGATCAAATGAAGACAATCGTTCTATTGATAAAGTCATAGTCATTCGTCTGAGCAGGGTAAGTTCCTTGCTGAATAGCCAGGATATAGAAGCATATTCTAGTGTTCATAACGTAGTAATTGTACAAAGTCATCAGCGATTTTCGAAACATTTCACTTCAAAAAACTTACAAACACGGCCTATATTCTCGATCAAATTTATGGAGCTTTTGTGCTATGCGGCAAAAAAGGACCACAAAAGAGGTTAAGGCCTCATAAATTCTTTTAAAAATTTTAGAAACTTGCTGTGTCTGTATCAAATTGCTTGAGCCTTGAAATGATGATTAGTAGAGAAGCCTTTTAACTCCTAAAAACACTCTTTTTGCAAGATTATTCAAGTTCTGAGGACCACAAATGCAGTGTGTCTGTCACTGGCCTAACTAGTATTCATGAAAAGTTTTCTGGGGGTATATAACTTGAGAATTAAAGGAAAACCCATGCTAAGGCATACTTTTCATTAGACGCTGTTCACATTTTAAATGTCTGCCTACCGTTCTCTTTTTATGTTGCGATGCGATCGGAAACTAAATCAATAAAATTAAGCACTTTCAAAACTAACCATTAACACTATCTACTCTAACTCTATTTCGAGTACATAAAATTTGGCTAACATGAGTTGGTTGATCATGGCTAATCGTAAGCTAATCACGTGACTATTGCGTTTAAAATTGATTAACAACAGTTGAATTCCAGAAACCAGGCAAATGCACGCAAATGCTTTACTTTTATGAGGGATTCAATGTTGAAATGCATGATGGGATATCAGTAAAATTGGTGAGAAATTTTGAATTCATTTATGAAGGTACGACTGTTGATGTAGTTCTCAGTTTAAAGTGGAGACACTTGATTATCTGCCGTCAACATTTGATTTCGGTGTCCCTTGAAGCATAACTCTGTTTTACCGTAGAGCCACGGTCAATTCCACATTCCATGCACTGATCGTATACCGGTAGATGCGAATAAAATGGAATGCCCGTTCGACCGAAAACATCAAAAATGAAAATTGTTTTTTTCCAAATCGTTTCTATATATGCAAGGTTCTTATCGATGATGATTTGATGCAATGTAGCGAGAATTAGCGATGTATTTTCAATGTTGCATCACCTGCTATTTTCATCTTTCCTCAAGACGGCATCAGGGCATTGCCTGAAAACAACTTCGACACGTCTTCCAGTGCAAAATGTTGAAAGCGATAAAAGCTAATGAAAATTTCACAATATAGGCTAGCTAGACAATAACTAGTTTTCTGGAAGTAGATTTCATTAAGCAGTGTTGCAACAGAGATTCGCAGAGACGTTTTTATTAACGTTTCAGCGTACAGTTCTTTTATCATTATTCTTTCGAGTCAAGGGGCTCCTGGATATCAAATGTGGACGACGTATTTTGGCCTGTATTAGTACTCTCTTGGTTTGTTTTGCAAACACGTAGATACAGGGCCCTCTCCTCCGCAGAGGCATATAAGACCTCTGTGGAGGAGTGTGGATACAGAGTTGCTTCAAAGTAACTTGAAATCAGAGTAATTGCAAACTTTCCCATCATTTTAAGGAATCCCTACGTTGCAAAAAGCACAAAACTGCGGAGGAGATACAGATAGCAACATCAAGTATCATCGTAATCAACGGATAATCATATGAGATCATCATGGGCGATAGGACACAAGTTATCATGTGAATCAAAGGGGTTGTATTCCTATAGAGATTGACAATCTAGTTTAACCTCCATTGTCGTAACAATTATAAAGAAAAGAACGAGTAACTACAGTATCTTAATTGCATCAAATTGCTTAAATGAATCAAAATCGTTAATTAGGTGTTTATAGGCGTGCATTACCGAAAATCGTTGTTTGTCTTTGCTCAGACATCGAAAACATACTAATTTTAGAGAATGAAGCATGTGGAATTCTAAAGTTAAATGGCAACTGGAGAGTGTTTTCTAAATGCTGATGGAACGAACATGTCTTTATTGGGAATTCAAACCCAAGGACGCTGCTTCAAAATTAAAAATTCAAAACCAATAAAAAAGTTAAATGCATCAAATTTGAATAAACTAGGAGTTAAAATTTGTAATAAATATAATTTCATGTAAGAGTATTTCAGTGGGCAACTTAAACAGCTCTTTAGCGACCGTAGATGCTGAAAAGTTATCAAGGTATGCCCTGAATTACTGCTATTAGCCATATGCTGCTTAAACATTCCGGGTAAGTCAGAAAAAATGTTTATACGTATGTGAGCCACTGGTTTTCCAACTATTCATCAGATTCCTTCAGCTGATTCTAGACATGACCACCTTTCTCATGTCAGTATATATTCCGAAGCAATAGCGGTATAGAGTTGATTGAGTATACCTTTGAGCGATTGATTTCCCTGTAATTCCGCCCCACTGCTTTAGGGCTGGCAACACCCCTGGTAAGCCTTATTGTCTGACTAACATGCCAGCTTAAAAAAGTCAGTTGCTCAAAATCTGTCGTGTGGTTCTCAACTAATTTTATGAACATTTTTCGATCTCAGAGTCCTTGAATAAAGTCCTGAAATCCTTGATCCAATCTGCTAAAAATTCAGCCTCGCAATGCTAAAAACTATGTTAAAACGGTTGAAAGATAGTACAAAGCAAATAAAAACATGGAGCAGGCTTTTCATCTACAAAACAAAATGTTTAGGCAATAAAAAAACTAGAAGGAGTTTATTTGTGATAGCATGTAGCTGAATTGTTACAAATTTTATCATTGATTTTGAGCAAGCTTTAACAGATTCCGAGACGAAGCATTTCCATATGATATTTTGGTATCACTTTTAACCCGAGAAACATACGGTTGATTTTGGCCAGTTAAATTTTTGCATTTAAGTTGGCATGATATTTACACACTAAAAATAAGTTTAAGGAATCTGATAAATAGTCAGAAAACTACAGGCATACAAACCTCTAAACATGTTTCTGGCTCACCCGATATTTTTCGCTTTAAACATTAAAAAAAAAAGCTAGAGAAATGTGTTATTAAAATATTTCATGCGCTTAAAATGTAAAGAGCGTCCAAGGTGGTTATTTGCAAAAAAGTTGTGCATTTGTTGAACTTTCATTCACTCTAAACTGCGTATCGAATTTGTATGCTGCAACCAAGGGTTGTGCGAAGACTAGGGCAAAGAGCATAGCTCTTCAACTTGTCTTGCTTAAAGAGCCAACTCATCTTGCTGGAAAGAATGCAATGAATTCGTTCATCCATAAATCTTCACACTTCCCTTTGTTTTTC
This sequence comes from Aurelia aurita, assembly GCA_004194415.1. NCBI lineage: Eukaryota > Metazoa > Cnidaria > Scyphozoa > Semaeostomeae > Ulmaridae > Aurelia > Aurelia aurita. Next base: position 357,339 of record REGM01000085.1, on the reverse strand, counting down.
CGAGGGACAGATCACTCTACCGANTTTTCGATCTCAGAGTCCTTGAATAAAGTCCTGAAATCCTTGATCCAATCTGCTAAAAATTCAGCCTCGCAATGCTAAAAACTATGTTAAAACGGTTGAAAGATAGTACAAAGCAAATAAAAACATGGAGCAGGCTTTTCATCTACAAAACAAAATGTTTAGGCAATAAAAAAACTAGAAGGAGTTTATTTGTGATAGCATGTAGCTGAATTGTTACAAATTTTATCATTGATTTTGAGCAAGCTTTAACAGATTCCGAGACGAAGCATTTCCATATGATATTTTGGTATCACTTTTAACCCGAGAAACATACGGTTGATTTTGGCCAGTTAAATTTTTGCATTTAAGTTGGCATGATATTTACACACTAAAAATAAGTTTAAGGAATCTGATAAATAGTCAGAAAACTACAGGCATACAAACCTCTAAACATGTTTCTGGCTCACCCGATATTTTTCGCTTTAAACATTAAAAAAAAAGCTAGAGAAATGTGTTATTAAAATATTTCATGCGCTTAAGATACATAGCTAGCACTTGGAAAGTATAATAGCTATGTACACATGAATGCTTTGGAAGTGATCTGCCCCTCAGCTTTGAAGAAGAGCCTCAGAAGACCATTGCTAAAATTCTAACAAAAGTTTCTTAAACGCATCTACGATTTCCCAAAATAGCATCTGAACACTACGATCTAACATCCATGTTGACATATATGCATAACAGATGCATGTTTGGGGCAAAAAATCTAAATTGCATGAGTCCTACATTTGTGTCAGTCGTTTGTTGATTGTCTACTCTCTCCGTGAAAAGCTACTGTATGAAATGGGTACAATACAATCATAGTAGATTAGGAAATATGGTAAACAACGATATACAACCAGACCCCGGATTGGGGAGACAATAAAGTTTTGACAATGCTTTAGCATATTTTCTAGGTGCAAGTAAAAATCAAATCGTCCAGATAACGTCAAATGCCTGTTCAGCAAGAAGATGCGAGTCAAGAAGATCCCAGCAGAATTCTTTTGTTTAAGAAGATGAAACACGAAATGAAGTCATCAAAGAAGTTTTAAATCTCTAGAGACTTTCGATTTGAATCTCAAGAGGCTTCTGAATGTTTTTTTTAATAGATAATGTGAAAATCTACTTTGGTTACGAGGATGTACCACAAAGGAAAACTGTTTTGACCGAAAAGCAACAAAACTCTGCTAGTGTTGTCATAACCATGTCATTAATGCAATTGCCTAACATAGAATAATCTGTGTTTCCTTCGTTGTTTTCCATATCCCCTATTAATTGGCTGAGCTACTTGAAACCCTCGCTTAACATAGGCAGAAATTCTAACTAATCAAATGTTGAAAAATTGATGGAATACAATTCATAAACGTGCAATTCCCGAATAAAATCCTACAAGTTAATGACCAAAGACTTGAAACACTTTGAATAAGTTGGGAAATCTTAATAAGTTGGAATCATCCTGTATTTCTAGGTTTTGTCAAGGAATTTTCTACATTTCATTTCGCTATAAAGGTATTTTGGAAAAATGCACAAGTGCCCCTCAACAAACCATCGTCACAAGTGATTTCCATAAGCGTACGAGAAGACAATATCTGGGGGGCTCCCGAAACCAAGGCTATTATTTGTGAACATTTTGCCAGACTTTAGGCAACTATTTTGCCCGAATATGGCCAATTTTTGCAAATGTTTCAAGCAGTGGGAGGGCTGCAGCCCCGCAGCCCCCTGGCCCGTACGCTTATGGGAGCTTTATGGATATATGAAAGCTGCAGAGCTTGTTTACAATCTGCCGCCACCATTTTACTGGTCTGTATAAATAGGGACTATCTTTTTGTGCTAGATATCTTGTCGATCTTTCCCGTTCGAATTTCTTTAGTATAGTTTTGTTCTTCATCTAGATATCCAACTTTTCTAGACATTTAAAGCATGGTCTAATGAGAGCTACACATATCTAGCTAATGATTTGTAGGTAGCTTGCAAGACAAGAACTGCAAAACACACACCTTGGACTAGTTTAAGCCTAAAATGTACCCTTATTCGAGTAACAGAAGGAAATGTGGTGAGAACATTGCAGACTGTTGCTGAGTGAGATAAAAAAATCACAGCAACGGATACTTAGTTCCATCCTGCTACTTTCGATATAAATTCATGTCTTCTCTTAATAGCCCGTTTTTGCTTGCACAATGACTACGTTAGGCACTTAGGATTTAGGCTATCTTTTGCAGTTGGCTTTGTTTACATTCAGGGGTTGACTACTCAGCCATGAACATCCTTTTATTTGCAACCGCTAATCGTTCTGTAATAGTGTGTCAATCAAAGGCAACGAATGCAATTGTTACAAAATCTGCACTTGTTCCTAAATGGTCAATTTAACCTGTCAAGGTCTCTAGGGACGTGCGTTTTTGGTGCTTCTTTACAGCACCTTCTCGATCAAGATTCTGATTTTATGCAACAAGTCTCATCTGTGCTTAACATAAAACAGTAGCCTTACTCCACAAGGGCCTTAACTTTCACTCATCAAATTGAATTGATGTTGCTGTTGTTGTATTAGTTCAGTCATGGAGCGATACCACGACTATGCATTGAGTCTAATCAAACAGGGTACATTTATGGCCTAACTGGTCTCCCTAAACCTAACATCAATCAACGCTGAATAAGATACCTAGTGTTGTATAACATCTTTCCAAACGCTTCGTTTTGCTTTATGCATTGCGAGATCGTGACAACTATATGTAGGCCGTTTATCATGACAACAAGCTAAAGTACAAATGACATACGAGTAAAACAATCAAACGGATTACTTGAATCTTCTAAGAAAATTCACCATGTAAAATATTGTAAGCAATAATACGTGCATCATAGAAGGAACATGACAGTTTAACTGTGTTCCCATATAGTAGAATTTATAATCAGGCAGGCATTGTGTGAACAGATAATGAAGTGAAAGCAAAATGATAAAAAAACTCATATGATTGTGTCGCTTCATGCTAAAAGTAGTGAATACTTAGATCTCGGACAAATGAGTGGTTGCATTTTATCAGATGCTCCCACAAAAGTATCTACATTTGATCGAGACTTGTCGAATTTGAACGTAGGAGGAACCACAAACAGTTTCTAGTCCTGTTTCTCAAATTTTAAAAATTTGTTTTGACGCCTCGTTCTTTACAAAAGACCAAGGGCGTTCTAAAGTTTAGCTGTAGTGGAAGTTGAGAACAAGAGATTTCGCCAACTGCTTCTAGCATGAGCTGGGCACCTAGATGCTAAATCACAGGGAAGCTGGATTCACACTCGAAGCGTTCTTCTGAACGCTGCCAATACAAGGCTCGCGTTTCATAACGTATGTGCCATATATGGGCACCTTATAAGTAGCAGTTGCAACAAAATTGCTTCAAGTGTGAATTCAGCTTAAATTCAGATCCAACGATACTGAGTTATTCCGGCTGTTTAAGTCAGATTTGTCTTTACCAGTTAGCAAATTAAAGACGCATAGCTAACCATGATCCTTTGCGGCCCCAAGGTCGATTTTCGTATAGTATGAAATTCGTTTCTGGCCAAGGTCCTTTTGCTTTGCTTTCCATTCGGTGCGAAAAGGATCATGGTTAGCAATGGGTCTTTAAAATTCATTAATTCAGGCCTTCGTCACATGTAAGTTGCTTTGTCTGTAACACGAGTGATGCCAAAAACAATGTTTTTGGTTAAATTGTGTATCAAATAATGAGCAATTCAGCACATCCAACTGACGTCAGATGTCGGAACAGTTTACGAATGAAATCATTCTCACTCTTACAAATGGAGATAGCTACAATATAAGGCTGCAGGCTGCCCTCAGCAGCAATTAAGCTGACTTGAATTAAAGTTCTTGATAAAAAGTGTGTATTTCTGTGTATTCCAAGACCTCTAAAGTTTTCAGAAAGGCCTAGGTAACAGAAAAAACAATTAGCACGATTCGTAGAAAATTTGTAGCCTAAAGCTTTGCCGTGCAGACAAAATACCAACCTAGACTTAAAAATGTTGTTGGCTTTAATCTGTCATCTGGCGCGGTTTTCTCCGCAAACATAAATCGACAAGCGCACCTGTTGACTAAAACGGAAGAATTCACTTTAAAGCAGTATTCTAACTCGTCTAACTCAGTATCGTTCGCTCTGCATTTTGAAAGAATTTGTGTAAATTTTGGCGTCAAGTAAAATCAAATACTCGCGTTTTAAAATCACGTAAACTCAAGTGAAAATTTGCTAACCCCTAAACACTACAACAAAGTATTGAACAATGATTATGATTATTCATTATTTCTATGACGTCAATGTGCGTTTGATAGGCCGTAGTATTTTTAAAGGCGCACACAGATGGGTCATATGCGAAATTACACGTTGCTTGGAAATTCAATTCAGTTAGGTACATGAAACCGAAGCAAAACTGTGATCAACATGGAAGTGCACAAGACGCACAGAGGCAAACACTACCAGTTATCATAGAAACTTTATTCAAATCTTCTACCATCCAACTGAACCACATAGCAAGTGTCTTTACGGCAATCCTCAACAGCTTTCTGCACTGCTCGTAGCTTTGGCTACGTGGCTAGGCCCATTACGAAGGTAAACAAAAGAGCGGGAAAATACGTTGCAATTCAATCACGTGACCCACCCGTGTGCACATTTAAATGATGATGAATGTGACATATGAATATATTGATTAGATAAAAACATTAAAGTTCCAAAGAAAAAATTGCATATTGTTTGTCGATTAGACTTCAAGATAAAAAGTAAAAAAATATCGTAAAATTTAGAGAAATGAGAAAGTTGAACACGAATTGGAATGATGGTCGTGTAGAATACAAAATGCGCAAATTTAAGTGCGTTAGGGCACGCTTGAAGGAATGGCACGTAATTATCGTGTGATTTGGTGAATATTTACCGTGTGTCTTTTAGTTTTATCGTGGACGAAGTGTACGGCGCTTTAACTGTTAATTGTGCTGCTTGGCGAGAAGGCCAGTTTCAGTGTGAATGCTCCACCGCCTGAAGAGAGAATTGAAATTGAATGAGATCTTGATGATTTTCTTGCATCCAGCTACAACATGCCGAGTAGACCAAAAAGAACTTCACATGTTTGAAAATTCGTTATGCGGAGAATACTTGTGGTGTTGGAATGAATCAAAGTTTGGTAAGTATTTTTGTGTGATTTTTCTTTTGTTTTTCTGAGCATTATATATACAGGTAAAATTGGATTTATGAAATTTCCTTTACTTCGAAATTGGTTGATAAAAAAACTTGCACCTTTGGAAAATCAGCAAAATTTGATTTTTCACCGACTTTACATAAAATTTCCTTTTCTTACTGTATCAAGATCCAACTAAATTTTTAATCCATGATATTTGTTTTATTCAGGAATATAAAATTACAGCACGGAATAGCATATTTCTAGCAATAATATTTTATAAAACATTGTATTTTAGCCCGAAATCCATAATTTGCAATTCCCACATTACGTAAGAGCTTCATCAAGGACAAAAGAAACCAATTTAGGTAGTAGTGTGGCATTAAAAATTTAATTTGATAATAGTTCTTTGTGATTTCGGAGTATGCTCAAAACCAGGTAGCTTCTAAATGCACAAATTTCCAGAAATTCAAAGTCATTTCAAGACTTTGCAGAATGTCAAAAATGTATTTGGTCCTTGACACAAATGCACATAAACATTTTTATGATCTGTAACGTAGTCAAATTTTGGATATATTCCAAAAGGTGCAAGTTTTTTGTTATCACTCTGTAGAAGATGTTAAGGCAACCACAATAACAGTGAATGAAGGCATTGCCTGACGTACATCCTCAGCACTCCTCCGTAAACCATTACGAGTACAACTGCTTACGAAGGAATATCAAGGGTTAACGCAGGCTTTGAGAAGGAAGAATTGTTAAACTCACTTTTATTAGAGACAGATTCATGGTGTTGCATAGGGTGTATATCTGAAATGTTGTTGCTGTCTGTATGCATTGGTGTGCTATAGTTGTACGTACCCTCTCTGTGCATTGTAAAATGATTGGCTAGTATGAGCGCCTCCACAGCAGTTGGCACGCAGCTGAACTCTAGCAAGCCAGATGAAGATTTGCCTTGTTGGCCTGGCATGGTTGGCTCGAGGCCTCTCGGTACTGTGAGATAAACGAAAATGGTTATGATTGCTGCTAAAATGCAATGAATATCAAGCTTTTATGTTAAAATTCAGTTCCGTGATGATAGGAGTGACTCAAGGAAAGTTTCCTGGTAGTACGAAATCGAGAAATGCTTTAGAAAGTGCACCTGCAATACAGCTTTCATTGGCTGAGAGTAAACTTAGTTAGCTTTCACACAAACTAATTTAAGCCCTTTTCTGAATCTTATACAGAAACGTTTTGTTAGTATATCAGTAATGTGTTCTTGAAGACAACAAAGTAATTTTGTACCTTTTGCAAATGTCGCCTGCTTCAAAGGAATTTCGGCATGGACTGCTGCAAAAACCTGTGATAAAGAGAGAAAATAGATTAGGTTTGATATTTCTGCAAGGAAAGACACTGAGCATGGATTATGTGTTTGATGAGCATGGATTATGTGTACAATCTAAGAATACAATACTTATGCAAACTGCCAACAATTAAGACAATTGGCTTTGCACTCGAATCACTGTCTTTTAGAGGTAGTTTCCTCTGGAACACTCTCGATGACAGTATCAAACAAGAATCAAAACTATCAGCTTTTAAAAAGAGGATCAAAGACTGGTCTGGAGATAAATGCACCTGTAAAATATGTCGCTAATTATATAATCTCTTTTTTTTATACTGATTTTTATATATATTATGTTTGTAAACAGTTGGTTTGAATTAGTATTTTCCTTATACTACTTTAAATACCAACTTTAAATATTGATATTGAATTGAATTGTGTGATACTGAAGTTCTAAGGTGATATCTATTGGTATCAAAATACCTTACTGCGGCAAGAATAAATTTGTACGTTGTCAAGGATTTTCTTCTGCCTTTAGCAGCAACAATCCATGATGTAGTTATAGATAATAAAAAGGAAGTGGCATACCTCTCTCAGCTGTTCTTCAGTACAATCTGCAGGTGCATTGAAATAATGCAAGACCTTTGATGGTGGATGAATTCCTTACAACGAGTTAAGAAATTTTCGATGATTTCTCTGAAAGGGTGTAATTGCTGATTAATAATACAAGTGTCTAACATAGTTAATTAGCGACATAAGACCTACAGTATGTTATTCTTTTTGAACCACAATGAATTAACTTTAAATCAGGTGCTACGAAGAGAGGTAATGGAGATAGCTGCTGAGGCTTGTAAACTAGAAGGTTTGCAATGCGTCCTTGCTCACATATAGCTTACGTAGGCATTTTCATAAAGCTGTGTTCAACCAAGTCTGGTTCCCTGACGTCATTTTCGACTAAGGGGACTGGACTCCAAGCTCTTCCTTCTCCTTCACAATTCAACCCTTTTTCTTAACAAAAAAATGCATTTGTCTCCTCCGCAACATCGACGACTGGGAATCAAGCTGTGTTCTACCTAAGAAATGAAGAAACATAAGTCGAAGTCCCTTTTCAACAACTGTCGTGTTTCAAATGAAAATTCGCTTATGTTGCTCTTAGGAACGCATGCAATTGGTTCAGAAGTAGACTCCACAAGAAGTCAGATATGTATTATTATTAAATCTCAAGCACTGTTCGTCAGTAAAACATGACAAAAATTGAAATTTTGAAATAATTGAAATTTAAGCCTAGATTCTACAAGACGTTCTTAAAGATAACATAGAATAATTAAAATTCTTAAAATAAACAGTAAAACTTTAGGAATATAAAATTTGCTTGAAAAGGATACTTGAGAAAATATCAACGCCACCAGGAATGCTAGAATAAAAATATACTCATGAAAGTAAAATCTTTATGGGAAAATTTAAAAGGAAAAAAAATCTATCTTGGGTGAGTTAAAGCTAAAATCCGCTGTTTGAAAAAGTATACTGCATGTTTAAAAAATACTCAAAAATTATCAACTTCAATGTATCTTAGACTATCAAATACTTGAATAAATATTTCTCAAATTTAGGGCTAGAACGTATTTTATCAAAATTGGTCATGCCGTGTTATAAGTGTTAGAGTGATGTTGCTGGAAACCTGTAAGAAAGCTTGACATTAAAATATCGCTCAAATTTTTCGTATTTTTTTAGCTGAATCTCCGAACCCTTTCAAAATTGTAAAATATAACGTAAAACTTACAAATCACAATAACTTTAAATCTCAAAGAAGAGATCGTACTTCTGTACAAAAGTTATAAAAATGTGATAATCATTTTTACTGTATGCCTCATTTCCGAGAACAAATGCATCAGTTGACCATGGGTGGTGATATGATGCAGCTATTTATTGGGAAAGGAAGACAAGGATAACATAATTTCTTACGCATTAGTTGCCCAGTCCTGCATGTCTGTTCAAGGGCGATATGAAATGCGCAGTTCCGTTGAAAATAAATCTGCGAAGGGATGCGAGGGGAAATCAATCCGCTGTGGAGGAAAGCGGGCGGGAGGGAAACACACTGCAGAGACAAACTTTAGGCCATTTAAAGGGGAAAAAGATGATGTTTACAGAGCTTGTAAAGACAATAAATGCCATGGAAAGTTTAAAGGTACTGCCAGTAAGGTATGAACAATTTCTCGTAGCAAACATGTAAGCAAATTGGGCCTAAGAATTGACACATGCTCCCCGATCGGGGCTTAGGCCTAAATCAATATTTTCAACAGAACTGCGCATTTCATATCGCCCTTGGTCTGTTGATCTATTTGAGTGGAAAAGATCAGTAAACTCTGCATAAAACAGTGTTTTCTTTTCTCATTTATATTTGCAAATTTTCAAAATTTCTCCTTCCTAGCGACTTGCAAATATGGCGGACCTAGCAGAAGCGAGAGAGAAACGAGAAAAGAAAACACTGTTTTATGTAGCCTGCGTGCAGACTATACTTTGCACTGCGAAGGAGTGCCAACAAGGCCTTCGCAGTGGAAAAGTATAGTCTGCACGCAGGCTATGTTTTATGCAGAGTCTACTGATCTTTTCCACTCAAATTGCTCAACAGACATGCAGAATATAGGACTGGGCAACTAATGCGTAAAAAATTCTGTTATTCTTGTCTTGTCTTCCTTTCCCAATAAATTGGTGCATCATCACCCATGAGTTGACACGGTCTCAAAGTTACAAAATCGCGCTGCCATAACTGTGACAAATAGCAGCTATGATGCACCTGCTGATGCCCTGATACAAAAGCTAAAGTGGCCAACTAAAAACGAATAATGGGCAGAAATCATTCTCATATCGTGGTGCGCATCTTTGGAACAGCCTTGAACCCGAGGTTAAGCTAGCGCCCTCTTTATATGCTTTCAAACGTCTACTTTAAAGTATGACTACAATGTATTAATGTCTATATTTTAGTTTTGTAATTAGCATATTTATTTTTAGTTCTATATGAATTAAATTGTAAATTGTAAATTTTTATCACGGCCCCCTGAAAAGCAGCCTTAGCTGACGGGGTTACCGCGTTTAAAGAATATAAAATGAATGAATGAATGAATGAATGAACGAATAAATTAATGAACAGTGAAATGATAATATCAATAATGGGCTACCATAATCAGAAAAGTTAATTTTCTCCCGCCGAGAATCGAATCAGTGATCTCTAGCCTGGTTATCAGTAATCTAACCACTGGTTATCAGGCTAGTTATCTCTGGATTATCCAAATTTACGTGACTAATCCACTTCGCTGTACAGCGCAATAACATGATGGAAGAAATCTGAGGTTTCTGATGAATGCTAAACGCCGAACCACGAAAAGATGAAAAATTGCTTCAGTACATGGATCCCTGGATAGACATCAGATGTCTCCCTCCGACCATTCTACTGCATTGTATAGCGATTCGTATAGATTTATGATAACTTACTACTTGAAGCGATTGTTACGAGAATCTGCATAGTTGACTGCAGAAGGCGTTCCATCTGGGAGGCGCGAAATTTGCGAGGCATCTGCTATGAATGGGTGTTTTGAGAATCTGGAATAAAAGTAATATGTACTAAAAACCAAGTAAGCCAACAAAATATCCACTGTTGACAGGCCAAGATAAATCATACAATGTAGAAGATAGATCAGTAAATTTTTCGTCAAAACCTTACATGATAATCGGTGATTTTTTCGTTTTCTTTCTATTTGATCGGCTACATCTTGATTTATAAGCAATTTCCTGAAAAGTTTTAATCTTCTTACAGTCTAAATAAGTCAATGAACTATTTAACTCACAAAAACGTAATAATCAGTCATCAGCTCTAAAATTAATTTTGTCCTTGACACATTTAAAATCAAACTTAAGATCAACGTCCCATACCACTTTGCGGATTGAAATCTCTCCCCTATTAAAATGATATAAACAGTAATCTGATACGTCTGGTACCACATTCAGTCTCTGGTAAACAGGCGAATCCGATACGACTTTACTCCGGAACCTTTTAATAAAATACACGAAAGGGCTTTAAGAATTGCATACAAGGATTATGTTTCTAGTTTTGACACTTTACTAGAAAGAGATAAATCGGTGACTATCCATAAGAAGAATTTACAAATCCTAATGACAGAAATTTTTAAAACACAGAACAATATGAACCCTCCTTTCATGAATGAGATCTTCAGGGAGCGAGAAAATATGTATAACCTAAGAAATAACAATGAATTTGTATTACCCCGGATAAGGACAGTACATTTTGGCTCTGAGACCATCAGATACAGAGGACCCCAACTTTGGCACTCCCTCCCTCAAGATGTAAGGAATGCTAATTCTATCCAACAGTTTAAATCAAAGATAAAAACTTGGCGCGGTGAAGAATGCACATGCAAACTATGTCGACCTTACATTGAAAACCTCGGATTTTTATAATCTTGCAATTTTATTCTTAACATTTTTATCGCTTGGAACTGTATGTATTATCGAGTCATTTTATCAAATT
>REGM01000085.1:304102-336610 GCA_004194415.1 Aurelia aurita | reverse complement strand
ACAATATACAAGGAACTAAATGATATGAAAAAGTAAATCAAAGCTGAATTATAAAACATGAATAAATTCTGAAACATGAATTTTAAGAAAGGATATTCTACAAGCGCTTGAAGGCCGTTTTTATGAAAGATGACGATGCGTTGCACTTCTGCATATGAAGAACAGATTTTCTTGACCACATCCTGAGAGGAAAAAATGATATTAGTCTCCAAGGCTTAACGTGATGGTGCTAAAATTCACGTAGTAAATGAACTACTTCGATAGAATATGCATTCTAATAAGTATGGAGATATAAGTATAATTGCAGTTGAACCTCGATAACTCAAACCCAGTTTATCTCGAACTAATCGATATCTCGAATAAATGTCTGTTCCTTTGAGAGACCGAGTTATCGAGGCTCAACAAATTGATGCAGTTAAACTCCGACAGCTTTACATCCTTGCATTTCTGTATCGCAAGTATTGGAGCAACTGTGCTTATCTCGAACTCCGCATCACACGAATTTCACGTTAACTCGATACTTACAAAATTTATGGCAATCAAAAAAGAGTTTTTTGTTTGCAAATGTTTACAAGTTAAGTTTCTATCAAGCGATATATAAGTTATGCAAAAATTTTGAATTTGAACATAATCGATATTTTGATGATGCACAGATAACATTCAATTGTTACTTTCCGGGCAGATATTGACGTGATTGGCCCATTTTGCGGCAACTGATAATTATTCAGGCAATCAACATTTGATACCAGTGCTATAATACAGACAAGAAATCTTACCACGTTGATCGGATGAATTGCATTGATGATTGTGAATAAGAGAACATTTGTTGGTGTTTCAACTAGAGTTCCAGTACTAGCACTGAAATCCCTGCCAAAGGAATATAGAGAGCTTTAGAATAAATACAACATGTATCGAATTGAGAAATTTAACAGTAGGCACTACAATTTTTGAAAACTTTGCTATATAAAACATCCAATGCTTAGCTTCTGAATTAGATTCATAAATTGCGCGAGGCAGATGTTTAGTTCTATCCTTCTTCCTTCGATATATTTTAATGTTTCTAACAACAAACCCTTTTCGCATGCACAACTGGTGAGTTAGCCACCTAAGTTTCGGGGAATCATTTGCAGCTTTCTTTATTTATTTACATCTGCAGCTTGATTAATCGGCCGTAAAAATCCGTTAATTGCTTATCACTTTGTACTAGCGTGTCAATCAAAAGCAAGGGATGATATTCTTACAAATTCTGCCCTTGGCAAAGCAATCAGAAACAAAAATGCCGAAAGTATAAGCAGTATGAAAACGGTAGAGATGCGATAGATCTAAGAGAAAAACGCCAAAAAAGCACGAATCCTGAAAACGGGAGAGTTTGACAAAACACTGCATCGGTCGAAATGAAGCCATCAAGCCATCACATTTAAGCGTAATTTTTACTCTAAATTCAAACACGTTGCCGATTGATAATTCTATTTTTCTCACGTTCGTGAGTTGATAACGAGGCTCCATGCAATCTTTAACTTCTCAGAACTCTAGATCTTTATTGTTTTCAAAATGAGAGTTATTGTGGGACTTTCTCTCCAGAATTTATATGCCAAAGAGAATTACGCCCGAAAATCAAATCCAATAATCAAACATATTTTTACCTGTTGATTTCCTGGCTTTTGGAGAAGTTGACGTACATTTGCCTACCAAGGACCATGATTGGGTTCACCTTTGACGAAAGCAATGCAACTAATTAAAAATTAACGATAAAAAACAACAAATAAGCGAAGAAGGGCACCAAAATGCAACAGATATAATGCTTGAAAGGCTAGTATTAAGAAGAGATAAGTTGGGATTTGCACAATCGTGGGTATCAAAATTCGCGTTCTTTGTTTTACCGAATTAATTATTCATGAAAACTTTCAAGATAATTTCAGCATGAACCCTCTTTAAATCTTATTCTAGAGAACTGAGAAGATCACTTACAAATTTAGAAGCAGCAGCGAGATATTGCAAAATGACCAGATTTGGTTGCAAAATACTAAATGTATTTTCACCGCAGTTTAAGGTTTGAAACCGAGTAACGTAGCAGTTGTGGTCCCCAGCAAAGGCGTCAAATCCGGGGGGGTAACTTCAATAGGGAGATGACGAGGGTGTGCCATTTTGACATGTGAAATTACACCCTAAAATTGATAGATTTTCCAAAAACCATACCCCAAAATTTACTAAAATTTATAGATTTTCCAAAAACCATACCCAAAATTTACAGGATATGTAAAATGCATACCCTAAAATTTAACATTATGGATCAAAAATCCCAAAGGTTTACCCCAAAGAATTATTTTTGAATATGATACCCTAAAATTTATGATCATACCAAAAATGATACCCCAAAATTTATGGTTTCTTATGATCTTACCAAAAATGACACCCTAAAATTTATTTTCTGCCTGAAAAAAAGCACCCCAAAAATGGCACACCCCGTACCAGTATATATGGAAGTGACCCCCCCCCCCCGGGCGTCAATCTTTAAAATATGTAGTCTAAATGGCTATTGCATCCTTCGAGCTGAACTGCTTGAAATGAGCTTCAGGTACTTTGTTGTGATTCTGTTGTGGCGATTTTTGATATCTTGATTATTTTCAGAAGTACAGCGTTTTTCTTTTTATTGAAAGAATTCATGAACAAATTTTCAAAAAAATTAAGATCATTTTAAGTGCTAAATTAATAGGGGAAAATGATAAAATTCTCAAGAAAACCATAGTCAATGAAGGTCTACAAGATGGCTGTATGCACAAATCTGTCATTTTTCTACTTTACGATTTAGCACTTTGATGACGGCACAGCCTCGGAAACTATTTGAAACACAAAGATGTAATTCTGAAAATAAGCAAGATATCAAAAATCACCACAATAGAATTATCGCAAAGTACCTGAAGTCAATCCAAAAGAAGATACAATAACCATTTGGACTCCTTTTTTCAAAGATTTGACTCCTATGCTGCGGTTCCCTTGGTGATAGTCAGCTGAGTCTTAACAATGTCCACCAATCGAGCATTTAGGCCTTCGCTACTGCTGAACCGACGAGATGCATACTGTGATTCCTTTTCCAATTAGCTAACGATTTTGCATGGCCATTTAGGCCCACTGTCTAGGCCTTATTGTAACCCTAAGTGTGAAGCTTGTTTATCAGAGCATAGGCATAAAATCTTTAAAAATGATAGCGTAAATGATTGCTACACCCTATTTTTCAAGCGAGTGAATTGTTCGGAAGGAATTTAAGGTACTTCACGATGATTCTATCGAGAACATTTTCTGTATCTTGACTATTTTCAAAATTACAGCGTTTTTTATTATTGAGCTAGTTTTGAGGTTGTGACGTTGTCAAACAGTTAAATTGTAAACCAGAAAGTGATAGATTTCTGTTACCACCTAGACATGCTCTTAGTCTATTTCTAGTTTAGTCATTGTGAAGAAGAAAATGTATTTTTCTATTACCTCTGCGAGGGATCAACTCCCGTTTCTCCTTCACAGGGGTAGCCAGAAAGTACTGCCCTCCACTCACATTAATTGAACAAGAAACAGACTAGGAGCAAGTCTACTTGACGTTCATAAACTACAGTCTACTTGACAATTTCTCTATTAGTTTAGAAGCTAAGATATTTCCAGAAGTTACGTATTTTTTCAAAATTTCCCCAAAAACTGAAAAAATTAGAAACCTTTTCGGAACACTTGATATCTTAAATTGGTTGCCACTCGCAGTGGTTATAATTTGACGTATCTGCTATGCACAAAAATTAGAACTCACCTTGGAAAATCTTATGCACGCAACAGCAGCCTCTGTGGTCTAAAATGAAAAACGACAGAATCAAAATTGTTCTTAATAATTAATTATTTCAACTTATTTACAAGTGAAGATAGGATATATAGTTTTCAGAGAAAAATAAGTTCCTGGTGGATATTTTAGGGAAGTAGACTTAAGGGGTTTGTGTTCTTTTGGGACCAATCAAGCAACGGAATTGAAGAACATTGTAAACTTTGTTGCTCTTAAAAGAACAGATTAATCATGTCGTGAATCGGTTTGTTTATTTGAACCACATAAACAAACATAAACATAAACAGCTCACATAAACAAACCAATGATAAATCTGTTCTTTTAGGAGGAATAAAGTATACAAAGTATGCTTTTAGGAACAACAAAGTACAATTATTTGGTTGCAAGCTACCTCAACGTGTAACTTAACTTATAATTTGTATCTTGTTTGTTTATGTTTTGTTCTCTCGTCGGCTCTTTGCGTGTTGTTCTCGTATGGTTTTTTGTTCCATGTTATGGCCATAGGGCAGTCAAGCCCTTCGTCAGTAATAAAGAAACTTAGCAGAAACGAAGATTGTAGAATTAAGAAAGAATGTTTAATAGAATGTTTTCTGCTAAGTTTCTTTACTACTGTCGAAGGGCACAGCCCGATACGTTTAGTGCATATTTTCTATGGCGTTTTAAGTATTTACAGATAGAATTTATTGATTGTTATTGCTTATTGCTATTCATACTTCGCCACACGCTGCACATTTATTTGAATCGATTTTTATAAAAAAAAGTATGCCTGGTACTGAATCGACAAGTTCAAACATTTTCAAATCATGAACAATTAATGCTCAGCTTCTGTTAGAGTGGCAGTTGTTGTAGGTTTGTCCTTATTCCTTACATAGGTATATTAATTCATCAATATATTACATATGTATTATTAATATATTATATAGGTATATTACTCATATATTCTCTTAAAAGTCTCTTTTCGCACTGCACAACGAGTGAGTTAGCCATCCAACTTTCAAGTTATTTTGCTGCCAGCTACTAATCGGCTGTACAAATCCTTTTGCTTACTATCTCTAATCGCTTTGCACTTACTTGTCAATAATAAACATAAGAGGCTATTGTGATAAAATCTACCATTGTTTTGAGCTAATCATCACTCTTGGGTAACACAGGTATTTTGGTAACCCTAGTAATCAATAAACATTGTATGATTAACTTACTTCAAATTCAATAAGAGCTTGCCGGAGTTTCGGCATCAATGTCAATGCTCTGCGAAAAGAATAAATAAAATCAATGATAAATATCGGGTGAGTCAAAAAGGTTTTCGTTGTTTGAAAATCACCCAAATTTCCAAAAGCTACCAGAAATGTTAGCATTTTTTATGCAAACAATTGATTACTTAAAGAAATTTTATTAATAAAAATGTTATTATTAATAAAAATAATTTCACTATACTCCAAACTTTTACTTTTCCAGCGGCGAAGTCTTTATTGGGGTGTGTTTTATGGTACCAATTCTGAAAACGGTAGACTTGGTAGACTCCGAGTTTGGTTTGATTGACTCCGAAATTCTCAAAACGGTAGGTTTGTAGGTTTGGAACTAAGGCCTTCTAAACTTACTGCTCCAAACGGCAGAAGGTTTGGCAGACTTTGGAGAGACTCTCGTTTTCATTAACGAACCACCATGGCGAATTCGAAACCTACCGTTTTTTAGACTTTAGTATTTAATTGGAAAATATATTTCCGTCTCTGCTAAGTCTCTGTTTTCAGAATTTGGTAGGTTTGGAATTACCAATCAAACACACCCTTAGACAAATTGTCCCAGGAGAAATAAACATGTCTTTCGAAAGAATTAAAATCTTAAACTTCTGGTATTAGCTAAAGAACACCTCTCCCCAAAACAATGTTTTTGTGAGGTGGTCGACATTG
The DNA here is from genome assembly GCA_004194415.1 of Aurelia aurita. Classification (NCBI taxonomy): domain Eukaryota; kingdom Metazoa; phylum Cnidaria; class Scyphozoa; order Semaeostomeae; family Ulmaridae; genus Aurelia; species Aurelia aurita. The sequence goes on along the minus strand of REGM01000085.1, from coordinate 330,886 downwards.
CAGTCTCGATAAATCAGGTCTAGGTCTCCCAAAGTCATTCATAACTTGTCGTCACAGAACAATACTGTTCTGAACAATATTGTTCTGCAGAGGAGACAGGAAACTTAGCAAAAGCAGTAAAAAAAATTTAACATATTGAAAGATTTTTGGTAGGCATAGTAGACATTTGAATTTTGATACTAAGGAGTCATCAACATGCAATTTTTGGCAATTAGAGGGACTCGGAAAAGCCACGATGAAAATCCCCAAAGGGAAAGAACTTTGATGTAAACAAAACCTTTCGAGCATCGAAAGTAATGAGCTTCTTTAATAACTCCACAAGAATTGACTTGAAACAAGGTCAAACAGTTCACACAGCGCTGAAGATAGTAATTTCAAAACCATGATTTTAAATATAGCATTTAACAGCGACCTTAAAAGATGTTTTATCTTTAATGGAAACCGAACAAAGAGGGATTTTGATACATAGATGAATGGACTAGCCGCAATCGAACAAAATAGCAACGCTCACCATGTAGATAATGTAAACAAATGTAAACAAAGGGAAACAAAATGAATTTTGTTGTGGTAAGCAAACAACATAAAGTCACTTTGCAGCTGCTGCTGGACTCAATGATGAATAACAATAACAGAATAACTGTTATCATGAAATAGGCCTTAGGTTAATCATTTGAGAATTGATTATAGATAATAATCAACATTATCTGTTCATCTTTCCAACATATACTGGAGAACCCAAACTGTGCTGAAATGTATGATGACGATTGGTGTAATCATTTGGGATTGTCAACTTAAAGACCGACCATTGACCAGCATGCTTTGCACGAAGTAAGTGATTTTGCTTTCCACAGCTCCGTAGTTTCTGACTGTCAGAAAGTATTGAAAAACAAAAACAAACGATCGCAAAGCATGCGGGTCAATGGTCGGTCTTTAAAAGCCTGACAACCAGTGCTGTCTATTAATAGAAAAATTTGATTTTGTACTTGGATTTTTTCTTGTTATTTTCGCTGCGTATTGGACCATCCATTTCTTAAAGGCTCCAGGGCAACCAGCATGCATTGCAGCTCTATTTGTAAACGTGGCCTAATTTCATGCTGCATGAAAATCAACGAAAAACAAAACAAACGATCGCAATGCATGCCGGTTGCACAAGAGCCTTTAAGCGATTTTGATTTGTATTCAAAACACAATACCAGTTTATCTTAGGCTGTTTTTGATTGGCTTATTTCAAAGCACAGCGTGGTATGAATTTAAGTTTCACATCTTTCGGCTAGTTTTGGTTTTTTTATTTAATCTGAAGTTTCATATTCGGTTGAGTGTCAGATAAAAGGTTTCACCAAGAAGAAAGGGTCAACAGAGTACATAAAACTGTAATCAACAATTAGACTCAATACATGTCGTAGTTTCGCTCTTTGACTGAACTGATAACGCTACAACTACGACTCATTTCCCTACGCTTCCAGAAACGGATTTGGGCCATGCTGAATCAGTAAGAGGCTAAATCACCTGCTATTTTTTTCTCAAAACCACTGAGCCTAAAACGCCACAAAAAGCAGTTTTCCTGAACTGCTGCACCATAAAATGAGCTACCAGCACTTAGATGAATGTTTCTTCTAGCCATGATTGCAAAAACTTTCTTCCTCTAAGCCATTTTCTGTTCGTTTGGAGATGCAGAAGATCTTGTAAAGACGCTCGCATCTTTCGAGATTTTTGTTTGCTTCAGCCGTTTCAGCAGATCAATCGAACGCGGCACTCGACGGTCTTTGTTGGCTTTTGGCGGGAAGTCGAATTCAAAGAAGGACTAGCCAATGAGAGTGCGGTTACTCAAATCCTGCATTCTGATTGGGACGGAAAAAATCATTGCCGATTGAGATTTTTGACCACTTTTACAGCTCTAGGGAAATAAGGCCCTCACTGCAGCGACAACAACAACAGCAATTCAATTCAATTAGATGAGCGTCAGTTAAGGGCCTTATGCAGTGAGGCTAATCAACAATAACGAATAAATCCCGACTGAAAATTTCTGCCCATTATTTGCAGGTGTCCGTTGGGTAGAGGTTCAATTGACAGACGTCTGACTGTATGGCTAAAAAAATGCCCGGTGTCCGTTTTTGGGAGGCGTATGTTGCTGAAATTTTCACCACGACTGGAAATGGAATACTGGTTTCATACTCATGTTTTGCTCTCAAGTGCATTAAATTTTATATTATTTGTTAAAATATTGCTTTGATCAATTCACATTGGAAAGGCGACTGGAAACATCGTAACATAANAGTTTTCCTGAACTGCTGCACCATAAAATGAGCTACCAGCACTTAGATGAATGTTTCTTCTAGCCATGATTGCAAAAACTTTCTTCCTCTAAGCCATTTTCTGTTCGTTTGGAGATGCAAAAGATCTTGTAAAGACGCTCGCATCTTTCGAGATTTTTGTTTGCTTCAGCCGTTTCAGCAGATCAATCGAACGCGGCACTCGACGGTCTTTGTTGGCTTTTGGCGGGAAGTCGAATTCAAAGAAGGACTAGCCAATGAGAGTGCGGTTACTCAAATCCTGCATTCTGATTGGGACGGAAAAAATCATTGCCGATTGAGATTTTTGACCACTTTTACAGCTCTAGGGAAATAAGGCCCTCACTGCAGCGACAACAACAACAGCAATTCAATTCAATTAGATGAGCGTCAGTTAAGGGCCTTATGCAGTGAGGCTAATCAACAATAACGAATAAATCCCGACTGAAAATTTCTGCCCATTATTTGCAGGTGTCCGTTGGGTAGAGGTTCAATTGACAGACGTCTGACTGTATGGCTAAAAAAATGCCCGGTGTCCGTTTTTGGGAGGCGTATGTTGCTGAAATTTTCACCACGACTGGAAATGGAATACTGGTTTCATACTCATGTTTTGCTCTCAAGTGCATTAAATTTTATATTATTTGTTAAAATATTGCTTTGATCAATTCACATTGGAAAGGCGACTGGAAACATCGTAACATAAATGGGCAATTCCGTTGAACGAATAATGTTTGATGTGCTTGCAAATGCAAACGAAATGCTTCACAGTGACCTTATATAACTGTGCAAGTCAGCCGCAGTTGGAAGAGCATGGAGACGCGCGGTCTGCTCGCTGCCAGGTCTGTTGATAATTCAATTATATCGAGCGGATTTATGGCTAGCTGCGCGGTAGGGCGAGGCTGTAAATACGGCCTAGCATTCTAAGCCGCGCGGGATAAAGTTGCGGCTTTGCAATAGAACCAATCGCAAATCATGAAATATTAATGAGGGCAATTCCTGCAACAATGCAGTGAAGCCATGCAAAAAAGAAATTGGAGATTGAACAAGCAAACTGATTTGCATGATTTTCAGACAACAATGCTTACAACCAGACATGTTTTTAATACTTTTAATGCAACTGATACAAAATGTGGTTACACTTACGTAAGCAGTTGGTCTGAGGTCTCTAAGCTTGATTCGCAGTTAACAATGCTCTGTCTTCGAATCTCCTATTAACTTACATTGGGCTTACATTACTCCTAATGCACCACTAAATCTATCTTCTATAATTTCAGCAATCTTTTCTTATATGTTAAACTGGCGCTGACAATCTCTATTTTCTGGCCGCACCGCAATAGGTCCAGGACCTTATTACCGTCATAATCCAAGTAAGCTCCAACCGAAGACACAGTAATGCAGAGGATGGGGAACTTTGAAACTATTTAAACCAGAGCTAAATATAGCTGTACGACATGCGTCATAGAAAAACCCATTGGTGTTGACAGGCGCCAACTAATGTCCAAATCCGATTTTGGAAAAAGCATCTCTCGAAAATAGCAGTCCCTCAAACTACAATTCGTGGAATAACAAAAACAAAAACAACCAATTACTGCCCTACTGGCTCCCACAATCCATCTGTCAATCCCTTACAAAACTATTGGAACACTGCAAAAAGCCAAAGTTTGTTGGACCCCTGCTTAATTTATAGACTTGCTACGGGAGCCCTTGTACTCGCTCGAATCAACCATTCACATCTCCATCAAATCTGTTCGCTCATACAAGGACTCACGACCAAACAGATTCGAAACAGGGACTAAAACCTGACGGAACATCTGCGGAAAACTCGACCGTCTCCTTTCCTTCGAACTAGCATTGTCAACCTTTATCTAATAAACTAATCAAATGCTAAAAATTGTCACATGGTCTAACCTTGTTTAAGAAAGTAGTGATCTGATTGGCTCCACGGGAATTGATGCAGAGATGGGCACGTGGTCCCAATTTTGAAACTGTATTGTCACGATTCTCAAATTGAAGCGAAAACCATCCAATTCAATGCGGAAAACTGAGTCTCGTGTAGTCAGTCTATTTAACTTCGATATTTTTGATAAATATTGCCTCTGTCCCCTTCCCCTATGTTATTTTCTATACCAATCCATTCATGCGTTGGACTTCAGATAACCGGCTTTCGCAGGTGCAGTCAACAATGACACGGGGAGGGGGGGGGGCAAAACCTTGAAAAAGGGACCAATCTTATTTTGAGAAATTATAGGTGTTAGTTCTAAAAATAGTTCTTGCTAAAAATCATATAACATTTTTTTTATCCTGCCTGACACAATGGTATTTAAAGACAATTTCAGGGTGAGAGACATACCATTTTGATGATTTTTTCAAAAATTGGTACACATATTTTTATAAGAAAATAAGAATTTAACCAAGTGCGAAGTGGAAGTTTATACAAAAAACCTGCAAAAATTGATGCTTCAAATCTTTAGGTCCCTTTCACAAGAAAATCCGTCATTCATGTGGACATTCTTCGAAAGAAAGGACGTGAAATATGAGCTACGAACTAAGAATCTCTTGCAATTACCAAAAAGAAATGCAAGCGCAGTCTGAAATAATTCACTTGTATTCAAAGGAGCTCTACTTTGGAACACTTTACCTGATACTATAAAAAATGAAAACTCAGCAGCAATATTTAAAAGAATGACCAAAGAATGGAATGGGCAAAATTTTGATAGTGAGGATCCCGAATGAATTTTTTATAATTTTTCTTTGTATGTAAATAGTTGGTTTGAATTAGTTTTATTACTATATATTGTACCAACTGTAAATAATTTGATAATAATAATAATCATCATCATCTTAAAGCTCAAATTATTCAAGCGGTAAAAATTTCTTAAGAGTTTCTTAGTCGAAACTTTGAATTCTCGCTGTTTACTCGATGAGATCTCCTGTGCCTTCGTGCACATTTCACAGCAAAGTTTTAGAAGCTCAAGAAATGTCTTAATACACGTATGTTGCTATACGAGAAACTAAAAAGTTCGCCCAGTGCTGAAAGTTTCTTAAAATTCTCATAATTTGAGTAGTCAAAGTTTCTTAAGGGTTCCTTAGGAGTTTCCAGAACATCTTGATGTTTACATCTTTTACCCTCATGAAAATTTCAAATTAAAGTTCTGTGAATATTTGCCAGCTGTCATACTTGCTAGCTGTCTATATTCATACTTACCATATTCATACTTGCGAGCTGTCTAGACATCACTTAAATTTAAGTACCTTCTGAGTGATTGCCATTAAGTGAAAATAAAATGAAAATATGCTATGTATTTCCTAGACTGAAATTAAGTTTCTTAAGTAATTTTGTCCCAGTACTGAAGTTTCTTAAATTTTTAGCTATCTGAGAGTTGAATTTCTTAGAAAGAGTTTCTTTACAAAAGATACATGCGACGCAGTTCGATAAATACAAAGTAACACGATTCAAGAAGAAAGCATAAATACGCTTTGGATTTACTGGACTAAATAAAAAAGCTCCTTAATTATTATCTTCAAGTACTTATGTTTCTCAATTGTTAGCGATCTGAGAGCTGAGTTTCTTACAAATAATTCCTTGTAAAAAATACGTGACTTAAAGAGCCACTGCTGACATAAGTGCTTTGCGCGCCTAGAAAATACAAAGGAGGCAACAGTAATGGCGACGAATATTTACGGATCGTTGTTTGTCATAACATGATCATCGCCAGACAATTCTTTCTTGCGTTCATTCCAAATTTTTAGCGTTGATTCAAAGAAATAAACATGTTTTCTGGCTTCTGGCCGCTTTGGCCTACCGAATTTCCTTTCACTCATAATTTTGTCATGCTAGGCCAAAAAATACTTTCAGACACCCAGAAAGTCAACGAAGAAATGCATTGTGGGATTGACACATGCGCAAAGGACACATGTCAGCAGTGGCTCCTCAACCTTTTGGATTAACCGGTCAATTAATTGCAAATTCCTGTACACTCAGTACTATCTTTGAACGTACAGAAGAAGATAAAGCTAAACAAGGAAATAAAGCTGATCTACACATGATTGACAATCCTAATTACACACAAGTTTATCATGTGTTTAAATACTTTAGAGATAGTGGCAGAAAACTGATGGAAATAATTGTTACAAATCTTTTGCTTATTTTTATCTAATACATCACAGCAGGTGGAAATTTTAGGCCTGCCTGTTATGTCGCATTACCTCAGAGAACAGAAGAACGAATGATAAACGTGTGATTTTTGGGGGATTTCAGGTCGTAAATTGTTTACATTATTCGTTCTTGCTTTCTACTTCCTGAAATGCTGCAAGATCAAATACACTCATTTTTTTATAAGAAACTTAGGTCGGAGGTAGGTAGGCAGTTTCTTGAATTTTAGGGCCATTTTGCTACCAAAAGTTTCTTATGAGTTTCTTATATTGTTAATTTCCTAAGCGTAGAGCTAATATATTTTTGTTAGAAGGGCTTCCAAATTACTTTGTAAGATCTCAAAACATGTTGTAACATACTGTAATCCGCATTACTGTACAGTGTAAAAACATTTTTGAGTGTCCTGGGAAAATGGGAACTGCAAATTACAAAGGTTTCGTAGCTTTTTTAATCCAGGTAGGGAAGTTTCTTAAGTTTTAACAAATTGAGCCTACAGTTTCTTATAAGCTGTTTCTTATAAAAAAGTGAATGTATTGGTGATTTTCAAATTTTTTGCAGTCGTTTGGCAACACGATCGGTTGAGTATTTCGCAGCTTCTCTCGAATATGAGTACTTTCTTTGCAGACTGTGTCCAAATAGGAGCACTCTGTTGGCTGATCTCATCAGTTATCTTAATCTTCGACAAAATTTCCCCGATAGGTAGTTAATTTAGGCATAAAAATCGCATATTTAGCATCACAAAGCGACAGCTTTTTCAAAAAATGAGAGTCCCTTCTTCAAGCTCCAATTCGCATAACAGCAAGGCTTCCTGTAAGATCTCATTTACCCCTTTCGCCAAATAGCAACTGGTATAGGCACCAAATCCTGATTGGCTGACACCTTTGAAACGCCTCGGCGAATTGAGCCAATCACATTTGAAAACCGAAACAGAACTTCTAGCCCGCATTTCCCCCGCTTTTTGCCATAATATTCGTAACAAGCATGTCGGACATAGTCTATTACACATGGTGACAATGTGGGAAACAATTTATAGTTCGTTTCATTTTACGCATTGTGATTCCCATAAACTCCTAGCATGATCCTCCGCTTATAAGAATGAGCAACGTCCTATTCTCACCGTAGGATTTTTAAAACCTTTATTGTTCTTTGAGTCAACGTGTCAATCGGACTGTATCCTATCGTAAACTACAAGGCGTTACTAAAACAATAGGCATTGTTATAGAAAGACCAGTGGTTTTCCTTCACAATTGTGGTAGGATATGAGTGTTGAACGTGATTGGTTTGTCTATTTCTTGTTTACACCAATAAGAAGCTTTCACCTTGTGGCAGGTTGGTTTGACGCCAAACTTTGCAAGCACAATCGCCTATTCTTCTAGGCCCATGAAGTTGACCATAGGCCAGACACAGACGAAACGTGTGGCTTGGCCTAAAGATTTGGACTTGGATAATTTTTTCTGTGTATCGCTTCTCTCTTTTTATCTTTTTGCTTCAATTTTTATACAGTATCGAGGGTATTAAAAGGGGATTCAATCCCATTCTCCCTGTCGTGTTTTGCGGGGAATCCCAGTAACCCCTTTGCAGGTATACAGTCGCTGATGAAATCCCGTTCCCAGTCCCTTTTTTTTTTCGTTTGTATTCCCAGTCCCAGTTCATCAAATCCCAGTCCCCGAATAAAAATTCCATTCTCAGAGTGTCGGTTTTGGCAAATCCCAGATCCCATTTTACCCCTTCATGACCCTCAGTATTGTGAAATACCGCCGCATACAAGAAACTGAATTTTTCAGGTTAGCCTTATCGTTTTTCATTTATTTGTTTATTTGGTGTCGAGTCAAAACTCCCTGCAGCGTCGTTTGCTGCGGTTTGCCGATCTAGGTAAGTATCACAAAATCCCTCAAATATATAAGTATGTTGTTACTTAAAGGGAATCGACATAGTCAAAAGCTGGCCCGCGCCAAGTTAAAAATATAGTCTGTTGTATTTGATACTGTCGACAAGTTCCGTTTCATTGTGTAGCTGAAGAAACAACGGGTGCCTGGGCGTTTTCGTAGCCTATTTATAGCGACCAATCAATATAGCTATGTCTATACCCTTTAATATTTGCCCTTTTTCACCAGCAAATATATTTTTCATATTTTGGTATCAATTCAGTTTCTTTGGCTCTTCCCACAAAGGGCTTATGTTTTTGTAAATTAGACAAAAAAGCTTCTTAAATCAAGTTTCTTTCGTGTAGCATGCATAGGTACCATATCTTTATTGGCTGAGATATTCCACAGCTAGCGCCAATCATATTTCGTAAAAACTATAACTAACGCAGATCTAGGCCAATTTTGCCAATTTAAACCAAATTTCGCCATAAAATTTTCAGTGCTTGGAGACTTTAGATTTAGAAAGAATTTCAACAAACATAATGTTCCACATAGTCGATGTACTTGTGGGAAACAATTCATTTCAAAATTTGGAAAATCTACGATTTTTGTACGCAATATGATTGGCCCAGATTGTTGAAAGTTGTCTAATTTGCCAGCCAGTCAAGATTTTGTACCTATGCTGTATTATACGCATAATAACAGGTTTTGTTTTGTTTTGTACAGGAATATATAAAACCCGAGGTCAAAAGTACAGATCAAGCTTGTGAGGTATGTGCGTTGAGGCCGAGGGCTTTGTATTTTTATGTACAACAACAGAACCGGTTAGTATGAGTTTTATTATCGGATAGCTCCTGACTTTGATCCACATCNTCATATATTGTGTTTTCGAAGACGTATCGGAGAACAATGGACATGTACGAATGTTTGTGGCTTGTAACTTCATCGCATTCAACAGAATAAAATCGTGCCTCCTTGACCTGTCCTATAATTGTTTCCAGTGTTTTAGTGGCAATAATCTCAATCATTTCATTTTGTATTCGAGCACCAAGCCATGATACGTTTCCAGGATGTCCCTCCAGCCAAGATCGGAGAGGTGTGTGGTACTTGGCAAGAAACTTTATCTCTTCGAGGAATTTTCCTTGATTGAAGGAGGCTGTAGTTTCATCATGGCCGCGGAACGCTTCATTTTGCAGGGCTAGGTGTCGGGCAACATCAAAGATGACAGCTACTATTTGCCTATTTTCTTCTTTCTCTTTCTGTCTTCTTAAAAAATTTGCAGCTTCTGCTTCAGACAATAGTGCATTGACTGGTTTTGCTGCCTTCCGGCATATGGCTCTTTCCGCACTCAGTTGGTGCATTCTTGAGCTGGTATGTTTTTCAAGTTTTCCTTCCTTTCCAGTTGCTTTCTTCCAGTTTCTGAAACCCTCTTTGATGAAAGTCGTTTCAGAGCAGCCAACTGAAATAATAAACAATATTAATAGTTAACAGAATCTTTCAGCCGCTTTCTTCCATAACAAATAAAGGCTGTACATAAAATGTACACATCCACTCAATTCATAAAGAGCTAGAATTTACCTAACAATTCCTAGAAATAATGTATAATTTTTCATTCATTTTTCATTCATCGAAGGGAGTGTTTGGGGAGTTCAACATGTTGGGCTCGGAAGCTGTGACTCTTTCGATTATCTACATGGGATGATTTCTCGGTTCCCGACCAGAAATAATCTTCATGACTTTCCATCAAAGATTTCACTGGGGTAGTTTAGTGGAGGTCTTAGTTCCTGGTTTTAAGAAATTTCTTTTCATTTTGTCTAACTACTGTCATTATTCTTGTGTACTGCATTAGCTATTTGTTCAACAAATAAAAGGGTCGACTGATTGACTTTAACTGGTGATGGATGTGCCTAAGCGAACCATTTTCATAGCCAAACTTCGTATTGAAATTTGTGCAAACCCTTGGATCTTTATTGAAAAGGGACTGAGTATTAATTTCTAATGGTGATAACTACTACCTGTGAAGTTCGATTGTGAAGGATATGTATAGAAAAATAGAAACATACAACTCTAAGCGAAGAGCAAAAATAAAAGGAAGAATAGCATGATTAAAGCTCACCAAGTGTTCCAAAAACTCTGCAATGGAAGCAGAAAATTGCATCTTTTTCAATTGAATACTCTAACCAGTCATGAGCATTGTACCATCTTTCTTGAAATTTCAATTGTTTCCCTCCAAAATGTGTTTTTGGAAAGTCGATAACTGGTCTAATAGGACCAAGTGCAAGCACTTGATCGATATTTACAACATTCTCATTGCATGGATCACGAACTGTGTTACTCGCCATATCGCATACAAACTTTGTAGATGTAACTGATGAACGAGTATATGGTATGAAGTTGAATAAAACATACCAAGTTTTTTATACAGTTTTGAAATTACGTCACCAAAAAATAGTTACACACTAGTCATTGCGTCACCCAATGAGGATTTAATTGGTTATTGTGTAAACCAAAGAAGAAAACGAAGATATCACAGGAGAATGTGTTTAAGGAAATACAATAGTTCTATACTCATACAAAAATTCTATTCTTTGCCCTCAAAACAAAATGAATGGAAGGTGAAACTCATTAAACTCCTACATAAGGTGAATCACATTCCTGTAATGTAAGTAACTTCCTTGTTGTGCACGTCATATGTTTAAAACAGCACAACAATACTCTGTCGCTATGGCACAATCAAATATTGTTTAATGACGTCAAAATACATACACTGGATCTGCCTAACCCCCCCTAAGGTACCAATTTTATTGCATTTTTGGGAAAATCTCGAGGACCATCTTTTTGAAAAGTGGGGGGGTCCGGACCCCCCCATTCCCCCCCTTGGGTACGCCACTGGGCCGTAGGCATAAAGATGAGAAAGAACATGTCTCTTCGACTTGTTTTCAAAAATTGTAGATGGTTGACTGTCAAAGAAGTGTATCCGTCTGTTTGAAAAATCGATCTACAAAAATATTCAAACAAACTTGGAAGACTACAACTCATTTCTTGGGCTTCAACTTGATTTTGAGACTATTAATGGTAATTTCTTGTAAGTATTTAGACTGACGACGTGATTCCTTGTACTCGTTCAATGTTTTTAATCTGATGTTTTTATTTTCTCTCATACAAGGACTCACAACCAAACAGATTCTAAACAAAGACTAAAATCTGAAGAAAAATCGAACGTCTTCTATTCTCGAACTTCGATAAGAAAAGTCGAACGTCGCTTCGAACGTCCCTTCGTTTTGAAAAGTCGAACTTTGATCAAATCAGCCAAACAAATGCTAAGAATAGGCACGTGGTCTGACCATATTAAGAAAGTCGAGATTTGATTGGATGCGCCCTAAATGCGGCGCAGTAGGCCTAAGTGGTCTCTGTTTTGAAGCTGTATTGTCATGAGTCTCAGTTTGAAGCAATAATCATCATTCAGTTCAATGCGGAAAACTGAGACTCATGTAGTCAGTCTAGTAAGTATTCGCCCTTACATGGAGAAGAGAATATTCTAAAAAGTATGACTATCGCCCACTTCACCTAAAGTGATATACAAGTGTATCTATATGAAACTCTCTGTAGAAACTCTCAGACCATCAATGAATAAGAGACTGCACTCTTCTTTCTATAAGAAACTTGGATCCAGAGCGGGTAGCAAGCTTCTTCAATTCTAGGACATTTTTGCTACCAAAAGTTTCAAATGAGTTTCTTGAACTTTAAAGGGAATAGACATACCTATATTGAGTGGTCGCTATAAATAGGCTACGAAAACGCCCACGCACCCATTGTTTCTTCAGCTACACAATGAAACGGCACGTGCCAACAGTATCAAATACAATAGACTATATTTTTAACTTGGCCCGGGCCAGCTTTAACTATGTCGATTCCCTTTGATGATCTAAATGTAGAATTAATATTTCCATTCTTGTGGAGAGACAAATAACTCTTGAAAATTGTGTGCGTTTTGAACTATGATATTTAAGATCACAGGAGCATCTAAACAATCATCCATTTAAGGTCAGTAGGCATCTAAACTTGCTCCAAGTCTATTCCGTGGTGTATCAGCGCTACTTAAAAAAAAATAACTTCTGCGGGTTGCCTGTTGGGCTTTTTCGCAAAAAGAATAGCTTTTATAATGACAGTCGATAACATGAGGATGACAGGACAAGTTGCAACTCTGATGAAATGCTAGGAAAATAACCTTAGGCCTTACAAATCAACATTGTTTAGGGGAAAGGGGGTGCTTCAACTACAGTAATCGCTATGGATAAAAATGCAGAGAAGTGTGTCTATATCAAGAAATAGCCTGAGTTTTCCAAGGACTTGTCCAGGCATTTTAGCATGAGATGAACTGCTGCATGATGTAATTACCGAGATTTGCCAAAGGAGTTCACGTATTTTTTTCATAAGAAACCGCTTATGAGAACTCTCAGATTCGCAAAGCATTAAACTCCAGTACCGGGAAAAAATTAGTTAAGAAACTATTTATTTTTGTCAAGGAAATCCATAGCATATTTTTACTTTATTTTCACTTGTTTTCTGTATCATATTACTCGAAAGGTACTTAAGTGTAATGTTTAAATATTGGAAAGGCTTTAAAAACTTCGTTTTGAAATGTTCACGAGGGCACCAGTGGCGGCGCCACGAGGGGGACTGGAGGGACTCGTCCCCCCCCCCCCCCACTTCTCTCCAGTCGGTTTTACAATTCGTCCAAATCCGTAGAGAAATTGTCAAAGGAGGCGTTATGTAGTTAGATCCTGAATTTTGCGGACAAATCAGGGCGTTTCTTAGCAATAAAAAGGGCATTTCCCAAGGATAAAAAGGGCGTGGTCCTGAAAATTTTCCCGGGGCCACGCCCCAGGACCCCCATATGCATTTGTCCTTCCCAATCGTTGGCAGCTGGCACCGCCACTGGAGGGCACAGGAAGTAAACATGAAGATTGATATGGAAGTGGTAAGAAAGTCGTAAGAAACTCTGAGTACTGAAAATCTGACAATTTTAAGAAACTGTCAATACTGGCTCAAATTCTTAGTTTCTTATAAAGAAATAAATGTATTCATTTTCAAATCAAATAAATACCAAAGGTGTTTTTGACAGTTATTTTGGAAGAAAATGACAAAAATTGATAACCTCGCAACTACGAACTGGGTTATTCCGTCAAAAATTGATAATTCCTTGCTAAAAATACTTTAAAGGTATTGCACAACAGCCGCTCGAAAAAATTTCAAAATTTTGCAAATATGACCCAAAATGGTGGCACATGTGACGTCATCAATTAAAATTGGTGATGTCAGCAAATTCTATCGTTATTTATATCAATCGAAATCTCTTTGCTTGCTGATTCTTTTAAGGTATAACAATGAACACTTGAAATTAATTTTGGTTGTAAAGATATTAAAAACATTGATTTTTCATTACCATCTCCCAAATATGGTAGTGTTACCTGTCACGTGACTGCCACTATTCAAATATTTTATTGTCAAAATGTAGCTAATAGATAATTAGTAATCGTCAGAAAGTTTGAGAGTCATAGCTCATGCCTTTAATGAATGAATGTATGAATGAATTAATAAATGAATGAATGAATGAATGAATGAATGAATGAATGAATGAATGAATGAATGAATGAATGAATGAATGAATGAATGAATGAATGAATGAATGAATGNAGGTATAACAATGAACACTTGAAATTAATTTTGGTTGTAAAGATATTAAAAACATTGATTTTTCATTACCATCTCCCAAATATGGTAGTGTTACCTGTCACGTGACTGCCACTATTCAAATATTTTATTGTCAAAATGTAGCTAATAGATAATTAGTAATCGTCAGAAAGTTTGAGAGTCATAGCTCATGCCTTTAATGAATGAATGTATGAATGAATTAATAAATGAATGAATGAATGAATGAATGAATGAATGAATGAATGAATGAATGAATGAATGAATGAATGAATGAATGAATGAATGAATGAATGAATGAATGAATGAAAACATACAGGGAGAGTGGAAAACACCGGTAGGATTATGGTTAAGAAACCGCTTATAAGAAAGAGAAAGAAAGGTAGGCTCAATTCTTTAAAATTCAAGAAACTACCCTACCTGAATAAAAACGCTAAGAAACTTTTGTAATTTGCAGCTTTAATTTGCTCAAGTCACTCGAAAATGTTTTGACACTGTACAGTAAATAGGATATGGTTTGACATTGTTTTGAGTGCGAATTATGTTACAACATGTTTTAAGATCTTACTAAGTAATTTGGAAGCCCTTCTAACAACATTATATTAGCTCTACACTTTTTTAGAAATTCTTCTAGCTCTACAAAATTAAAGAAACTGCCTACCAACCCTGGACCCAAGTTTCTTATAAAAAATGAGTGTAGACGACGAAAACAACGTTTGGTTAGTTGCTACTGTATGCCCTTTCCATTCAAACAAAGATAAAAGTATTTTAGGAAAGTTCTGTAACACAAAATGATGTTTTGCAATTTAAAAGACAGATGAAAAAGGGAGCTACAGAACTGTATCCACTGTAACCCTTCCGATGTGAAACTTGAGTGCTGTACTTAATGTACCAAGTTTCTAAGACTACGTTCACACGATGCCGGCACATTTTGAAAACGGTGAAAGATGTGACGGTAGCAAACTTTTAGCTAGCGTTCACACGATACCGGCACAATTTGAAAACGGTACGAAATTTGATGGTAACAAACTTGTTGCAATCTCCCCAAGAATTTGATGCCAAAGAAATGTACCTTCACCGAAAGAATCGACCAGCCTCGTTTTGAAAGCGTCGAAAAATGTTCCGTTTCCATCGTTTTCGAGTGTTCACACGATGCCGTTTTCAAAATGTGCCGGTTAGAGTTCCGTTTTAAAAATCTACCGTTTTCAAAATGTGCTGGCAAAAAATGTGCCATTTTCGTGTGAACGGGAGGCCTATCCGTCACATTTTTCACCGTTTTCAAAATGTGCCGGCATCGTGTGAACGTCGTCTAATTTGGTCGATGAGTTGAGTAGAGAGAGTGTATTTTCAACGAATTCATACGGGGGAGCTACCGCGCGATAGCTACCGCATCGCTAATGGAGTGAGAATACCACACTGATGCATCGACATAAGACTTGTTAAAAAATTTACAAACAAAGTAACGAAAAATGAAACATGTAGACAAAACGTGTTTGGCTAAGTATAATGCATTGCCTGCACATGCATCGTTCAATGAATTGCATCGAGGAACTGCCGCGCGACAGCTACCGGGGCAGCTACCATATATCGCCAACGGAAGAAGAATACCACGCTAGTGCCACGAGATGAGAGTTAAAAAAACAATATAAATACAGTATACAATAACAAAATATGAAACAAGCAGACAAAACATGTTTGCCTAAGTATGTTCAATGAATTGCATGGAGGAACTGCCGCGCGACAGCTACCGCACATCGCCAACGGAAGAAGAATACCACGCTGATGGCACGAGATGAGAGTTACAAAAACAATATAAATATAGTATACAGTAACAAAAAATGAAACAAACGGACAAAACATGTTTGCCTAAGTATGTTCAATGAATTGCCTCGAGGAACTGCGGCGCGATTGCTACCGCACATCGCTAATGGATAAAGAATACCATGCTGATGCCACGCTGATGTTACGAAAAACTGAGAAATACAATAACTAATATAATTAGGAACCGGGCACGTGCCCCCCCCCCAAGATTTTGCGATAATCGAGAAATTGCCCTTTTTGTTTGAGGAAATGCCCTGTTAGCTAAATGAAAAAGTGCCCTTGAAGTGTCGTGCCCCTCCAAGTTTAAGATGCTTCCTACGGCCCTGAATATAACCAGCAGAATGTTTGGCTAAGTATAATGTTCAACATAGATTAAATTAAGATTCTCCTCTTCCAGCTTTAAATATTTACATTTCGCGTTAGCAAAAAGAATCCTTGAATACCTACATGATGTTCATATACAGTATTTCGAGATGAAAGTGAGAGGGAATCATCGACCTCTCAAGTGTTCCAATGTTTACATCTTTCTCATAACATGACAGAACAATATTTAAGACACTAAAGGCTATCAGGTCAAGTTACAAATTCACTGTGATTTGAATAAATTTTAAACAAGCGAATTGTAATGTCACGACCTTAAAATCAGATTTCTTTAAAGCCTAGCCTTGACAATTCAGAATGGCAGTTCCTCGCAGACGATAACTCTCTTATCAATCGGAAAGTTCCCACACCCTCGCAGTTTATCCAGTCAAACGCTTTGTATCTCATTAACATTTAAATTTGGAAGCGCCCAAGCCATGTTGATTTTCCGTGGCCTAGTTGCTCAAAACAACTTCTACACAAAGAATTATATAACTTACGATAACAGGATGTGACTTATCGATCAACTCCGATATTGAAACAAAATCGAATTGTGTACATTCTTGCAGAAAAGAGATTTTTTTACATCAATCTATAGCCTGGACATAATTTTATGCATAACGTTAAAAAACCTTTTGGCTTCTTAAATCTGGGAACAAATTTCAAAAGTGGTTAGAGACGCGGACAGAGCGCATCAATGAATATAACATTGTGTACAAAAATGAAAGTCGCCAAATTATGGACATTTCTAGTCCTCGAAGAGCGTGCTTGTGATAAATTTATCAAATAAATTATAACCGATAAGTCTTCATAAAGATAAGAGAAAAATTGGGGTTCCTGGTTTTTGATAAATACTACTGGTAAATTTTGTAGATAAATAAGTCTGATTCGCTGCGTGTTTGTGGTGACGATTAGGCTTCGGGGTTTAGGAGGTTGAAGCCTGGTTGAAGCCGTTGAAGCTAATAACAAAAATGGAAACTTTGTAACATTTTGAATCGAAATATGTAACAGTTACTGAGAAATAACATTATAATCTATTTGAGAGTATGGTATAGATTCCAGATGCGTGTATTTAGGGGGCATGAGCAAGAAAGGTGCTGGGTAACTCGTACTTAGATTGAGGTGTGACTATGGTGTGACGAGTTAAGTTTAGCTTGTAAAATGATCGCTTTCCTCAACCCATAGTCAACAGCGAAGTATTTACCCACAGAAAAGTTTTCCATGTTGTCCAGAATTTCTCTCTTCCGTTCCAATCGCTAAATCTTGCAAGCCACTTCAAGATCTGAATTTTATAAACAATCGGAAAACTACAAATATAACAATTTGAGTCCTTTGGGAAAATATTTAAATATTCCTGGTACCGAATCCATATTTTCGACGCGTTTGCATAAAGCGTGCAACATGAGGAAACAATCGGCCGATCGAATTCGTGATGCCTAGATTACACGATCTTAACAACAATGCAAGAATCAGGTATCTTGTGTGCAAACAACGCAGATATGTCGTGCCCTATAGTATTGTGGTTTTAACCAAACAGCCTGCTGATGTTCTGGTCACGGAATTTCAAGATGCAAGTGTGGCGCTGGCAAGACCTGTTCAAAACAAAAAAAAATACGCGATGAAGAAACTCACCGTTTTGTATTGATCGTGCATTTCCCGAGAGACTGCTACTGAAGCCAATATAATTTCCAAAGCTTGTCGTCTTTAGCGAGTCGTAAAAGGCTTCAAATGCTGGCGATTGCGAGTAATTCGGGCTGCTATTGTCGATTTCTGTGATTGTTTGGTCGACGAAGCCGGTATCATCACTCTCTTGGAAAGTAGTGCTTCCATAGCTGGGACTGTTTAATTCGAAGCCGGAGCTGTAAGAGAAGCTATTTGCAGGATTGTAAGATGCGAGATGGCTGTCTCTTCTGATCCTTTTGCTATGATCGAAGTGATCGTATTTTGTTAGGCTAAGGAAAAGAGATTCAGTTGTGCCGTCGGCGGCCATGTTCACCGTGTCTTCATGTTATACTGTTTAAACTTGAAATTGAACACAATTAGGGGTCTGGAAACCAGACGATTAGCATAACAATCAAAGTACAAACGCACAAATTAACATGGTTCAAAAAGATAAATTGTCAAAACTTGATAAGATTACGGATGAATAAAAAACTATGCTATAAAATTATGTTAAATTTGCATATTGATATCACAGTTACGGGGTGAAGTGAGAGTTTTAAACTCAAACTGTGATCGAAATTTCTCTCTATTTTACAAATTGATATGACATAAGGGGTAGGGAGAAAGGGTTCTAAATTCCAATATACTAAAAAATTTCTATCAATCTTTATGATATTTGATATTACTGTACAGGGTAGGTCAAAGTGGCCTAATCCTAAACTGTGCCATGTGGGATTAGAATATTAGCAAAAGAAAATTAAAGGCTAAAGTTTCAGAGGGTTGCATAATTCGAAAATCGAGGGGTGTATCAACTACCCCCAAGTTCGTGTCGATTTCTATTAGAAAACAATAACAGGATTTTTTCAAGATTTCATTCAGTGACATATTGATGAAAAGGATTTCATTTAAACGTGTTCGAAATTTCTTGAGAGTGATAAAGGATTTTTAGGGATTTGTCAAGGATTTTTTGAGAAAACAAAAGGATTTTCGCCAAACGTGTAAGAGATTTTTAGGGAGTGGGTTGTTCTTTGAAAATTTCGTATACACGTTTTTTTTTTTATAAGAAACTTGGATCCGGCCATAGTACTAAAGTTTCTTAATTCAACATCAAAATTTCCGCATTTTAGTACTGAAAGTTTCTTAATTTGTTTCTTATTTTTCAAATGCATGAATTATCAGGTAGTTTCTAACACTGCTGAAGGCCCTGAAGATATGTTTCTTGACATATAAAACATTAAGTGGGAAGAAAAATGTTCTATCACGTTCAAAACATAAATATTTGCCATAAAATTCTTGAATTTAACTTTTAAAAGTTTCTCACTACTTCTCAGACATAGTAGAGTTTCTTAAAATTTTTGGCCATCTTAGTACTAGTTTCTTATAAACCAGTTTCTTATAAAAAAAACGTGGACCGGATGAGTCAAAAAGTGTGTTCACTGTTTGAAAAATCAAACTATGGGCTGTTTTTTGAGGTATTGCTTTGCTATGACACGGAAACTGATGAAATGAAATGCAAGTAATCTCTCCAATGTTTTGTGTCAAAAACTGTATCAGATTGAACACCACATTTTAAAATGTTTTTGAGCAATTCAAGGAAATCATTTTCGGCTAATAACTAACTTTTGAGAAAATTAAAGCATAAAATAGCCACGAAGAAAATTAATTTGGAAGCCCCATTGAACTGGGTGATTACAAACTTTACGAATTGGTTTCATAGTTTTTGAAAATTTGATTTCTTAAACAGTACCAGAGCCAAAAAATAAAACGATAAAAAGAATAAAGAGGGAAAGAAAGTTCTTCTTCTTTCCAATTTCTCCTTTCCCGATTTTTCCCTAATTCTAATTCCCTTTTGAATTTTTAGAGGCTCTGGTACCCAGGGTAACTCACCCGGTAAATAAGGATATCACAGTAGGAAACACAGGGTGTCCCAAAAATTGTGCCCCATTTGTGTGGCTGCTGCTACGGAGGAGCTATATGTTCTATTGTCCCGTTCTTGATACAATAGCCTAGGATAGGCTTCATCTTACAGTTTGAGACCTTGTTTCAGCCAATCTGAAAAGGGGCCCCCCCATATTTTTGCGTGATGCGTTATTGGCCATATTTCCGTGCGTGAAATCGTGAAATCTCGATTTTTGGTGCGTGATTTCGTGAATTGAGATTCTTGCGTGAAGCGTGATATGAGAGTTTTAGTTGCGTTAAGCCCTGAAACAGCTTTTGCCAATGCGTGAATTCGTGAATAAAATTCAAACTGAGATGATAGTTTTACAAATTATCATTTAAAGTTCCATAATTTATTCTAACTTGGTACGTAATAAACAAATAGTTCAATCTCAAGTCAGTATCGGCATTTCTTTGCGTCATAAAACATGAACTATCTCTTTTCGACTGACCGGATCCCTTCTATCATTTTTCCAGACCTCAGACCGCGCACCTTTGTTTTGCGACTTTTTGTAAAAAGCTACAACAACCAGTGGTATGACCAAGGGGAGGGGGAATGGGGGGCATTAGACTCCTACTTTTGTCAAAAGATGGTCTTTGAAATTCTTTCAAGAACAAGGTGAAAGTGGTTGGGTATAGGTAGGATAGGGTAAAAAGTTTCCGAGAAATATTGGAACGTGATTGGTAGAGTCGTTCTAAGCCAAAGTAAGGGTTGGTGTCGTTAAAAATTTTCCTAGACGAACTATCAGTATCACAGAATTGTGAAAGCTTCTGTTTTGGTGGCAGGCAAATCGGATTGTGAGAACCGTTCTAAGGCAAAGTAAAGAGTATTTTGGCAAAAATTTTCCTGACAGTGGTGATTAATAGGAAACTGTTAGAAAAATGTCAAAGTTTCCAATTTAGCACTGGCAAGCATGGGATCGAGATATGCATTCTAAGCCAAAGTAAATAATTTTTACCTAAACTTTTTTCTGGGGATGCTAATTGATGAAAACACTGTTATAATTCAACACCGGCAAACATGGGATCGGGAGGTTTTTTAGCCAAAGTAGAATGAGTATCCTCAAAGATTTTCCTGGGAGCTGCGCCCCCACTTTAATACCTTCAGTTAATTTTTGCCTTAGTGAACACCGCTGTATACTACTTGTGTTACTTTGCGTTTTTCTGTCATTTCTGTTGATTCATAGAGCTCTCAGTCATACTAACAAACCGTATACATTTAAAAGTCTGAAAACTAGTGTTATAGTCCCTCAAACAGGCCAGGCGAGCATCTGTTGATGCAGATATTAGATTTATTGCTTGCGTGCGCGTGAAATGCCAATTTTCCTGTGCGTGAATGCGTGAAAAGCTAAAATATGGTGCGTGAATGCGTGAATGACAACCCCTATGGGGGGGCCCCTGAAAAGTGGGTGCTGATTTGTGGCACACGAAAGTCAAAAATTGATTGCTTCAAAAGCAGCATTTTTTCTGTAAACGTTCCTCAAACCATGCCTCATTCTCTACAACAAACTCTCAAGCCATTCCTTTAAACTCAAACAATGCTCCTAAAAATGATAGGCCGTTAGTACTGATTTTAAGAAATGTTTCACAGATAATGCTATGAAAACAAGTCCTTGTTAAAACTGTCAGCGAAGCAAACTGACGGAAAGCAATATTCTCGATGGTAGGGGAGACCAGGGACAATTGTAACACGGGGCAATTGTAACACTGGCTCTCACGCCTAGCAAAAACAAGCAAAGAATCTCATTTTTGCACAGAACATGCTCATTTCAATCTTCTACATACTACTTGAGAAACATGAATGTTCGTCCAAGTTTGCGAAATTTTCGGGGGTAAAACATGTTTTTGAGCACGAAAGTAAAAATATACTTCTAATGTGAATTTGTGTCTGGAAAATTTTACTCTGGAGCAAAAAATAACGTTTTCACATCACAGAAATTTCATCTCTTTAGGATCATAACTACGTTAAAACTTTTAAGTTGGACATCTCATGAAATGTAAAAAAGGGGCATAAAGATAGCTAGCCAGGTCGGGGGTCAGGGGCAATTGTAACAGCGTGTTGCAATTGCCTTCGTGTAAGCTTACCGATGGCTTGGTCTTGATTCAATTTCTATTTTGGTCCAAAAGCGTGCAACCATGCAGTATTAAAGAGATGGATCGTTTCGAAATTCAAATGTCAATTAAATGGCAAAGCTTAAGATTTCGTGCCTAAAATTAACGCACACTCCCAAACGATTCACCTTTCCCTTTACTATATTTAGGCAAATAATGCTTCAAGAATTTATCTTTCATGAAAATCTAATTCTGCTGCATGGCATTCATATGTTTGGGGAGATAAACGAAAGTAGTCGTACATTAATTCTCTGTAATGATTTTTAAGATATGTTACAATTGCCCCAATCATGTGTTACAATTGCCCCGTATAGACCTTTTCACAGAGGTTTGGACGNATGTGTTACAATTGCCCCGTAATTGTAACACATGACCATTTATTCTAGAACTTTTACAACGTCCCAAGAATTGGTTCTGCACAATTGAAGCTGAGGTCTATGTCATTCCAAGAGATGCAACTACAATACCTTTTGCCTCCAAGAACGCAATCAATCATTATTTAGGCGATATGACCGATTTTCCAAAAAGTGTTACAATTTTCCCCGATCTCCACTACCAATGCTTTTCTAATAATGATTACCAAGGGTGGGCATGTGCTGTGTTTTTGGTGGTCCTATGTATGTGTTGGAAAAACGATTTCACCAGCCCATTTTTCAGCGTACAAGTACAAATTGCGCTCTTAAAATTGCTTAAAATTAAAATTGCTTTTTTACTCAAACAATGCTTTTCCAACAATGGATGTTTAGCAATGTTCCTCAAACAATATCCATCAAACTGCTTCAAACTTTCCTTCTTTACGCAAACAATCTTCTCCAGCAATGGGTCTTTAGCAATGTTCCTCAAACAATATTACTCAAGTTATGTTTATAAACAATTTTCGTCAATCAAACTGCTTCAAACCTTCCTTCTTTACGCAAACAATCTTCTCCAGCAATAGGTCCCTAGCAATCTTCCTCAAATAATACTTCTCAAGTTACGTTTTATAAACAATTTTCGACAATCAAACTGTTTCAAACCGTCCTTCTTTTTGTTTACGCAAACAATCTTCTCCAGCAATGGGTATTTAGCAATGTTCCTCAAACAAGACTTCTCAAACTAAGTTTTATAAACAATTTTCGTCAATCAAACTGCTTCAAACCTTCATTCTTTACGCAAACAATCTTCTCCAACAACGGATCTTTAGCAATCTTCCTCAAATAAAACTTCTAAAGTTACATTTTATAAACAATTTTCGACAATCAAACTGTTTCAAACCGTCCTCCTTTTTTATCCAAACAATGCTCTTCCAACAATGGAACTCAAGCAATGTTCCTCAAACAATGCTTTCCAAACAATGTTTTATTGTTTCCATTATCGATGCTCATCACAGATGGCTAAAACCATTCTTCAGGAATTCACCAATGCTTCTCTAACAATAGTTCCTAAACAACACTTCTCAAACAATATTCATTTCGTTATCTATTTTCCTCAAATAATCTGCTAAAAATTACTCCTCTTTACTCCAACAAACAATCTCTACAAAGTGCTCAAATCTTTAAAAAAGTGGGTGTAAAATTCTATTACATTTTTCTTTGAATTAAATGGCTTGAAAGGAACTTATGGTATTCTGCAGTAAATCTGCAGTGGAATTTTGTTTATATCTTGATTATTTTCAAAATGGCAGCATTTATTATACTTGAGGCTGTGACGTCATCAAATTTCTAAATCCTAAACCAGAAGAGCGACCATATTGTAGACCTTCATAAAATATGGTTTTGTTGAGGATAGTATCATTTTTTCTCTATTGATTTAGGATTTACGATGATTTTACTTTTTCCAAAATTTTCCATGAATTCTTTCAACAAAAATATAAATGCCGCCATTTTGAAAATAATCAAGATATCAAAAAATTTCCACCGCAGATTTACAGCAAAGTACTCTGAGTTCCTTTCAGGCCATTCAATTCAAAGAAAAATAAGATTTGAAAGACTTGAGCCCTATGCTTCTCTACAATAGTTCCTGAGTGATAATTTTCTAGCAACATTTCCTCAAACAGTACTTCTCAAACATCGCTTTGTAAACAATGCTTGTCAAACAAACTGTTTCAAACATCATTCTTCTCGATTAAAATTTTTAAGCAACAAATCTCAAGAAAAAAGTATGTTTCGAACGATGTTTTTCATAAACAATTTTCATCAAATAATTTTGCTCAGCGTCCTTGTTTCTACTCAAAAGACGTTTTGAATGATTTGTAAGCTATGCTAAGCAGAAAATTGTATTACCTTGTTTCTACTCAAAAGACGTTTTGAATGATTTGTAAGCTATGCTAAGTAGAAAATTGTATTAATGCACCATTTCTGAAAGGACGCTCAAATTGCATAAATATTTCTAAACTTTGTCTCTGAATATAATGTTGTATGATAAAGTTGTTTTTTTCGGCAATGCCTCGCTATTATCAAACAAAGTAGAAAATTCCTCATCCCATAATGTTCATGAAACAAAAATTCGTAAACGAGTTTGAAATCAATCCTCTTGTTGTTATAGAAAAAAAAAGAAAAAAAAAATCAATCCTCTTTTCTGGAAAACGATAATTTCAAACAATGTTTCTCGAGTCATTTTTCTTCTCACTTTTAAACTGTTTAGCTGTTGTTATCAGGTGGTTATATAAAAGGATATCAAATTGCTGTTTCGGGCGTGCCAGTTGTTGGTTACTAGATACACTTAACCCTCATCTAACCGGGTAAATTTTTATCGATTTTCTACTGGGGGGAGCCTTTTTCGCCCCCTTTAATTATCTCCGCAACTAAGACAGCTATGATAATGAGACTTGCACTGTATCATAATTGAACAAAGGAGAATCCAACAATAGCATTAATTAGTCTGTAGTCACGTGACTGGTTGCTAGGCAACCAAAAACAATGCAAATTTTGACGAAATCGAGCTATTAGCATAAAAAGGTCTATTTTTACTAAATAACAGATAGGAATCATCAAACAACTATCCAAATACCTGATTGGTAGCCTTACTTTGCAGTTTCATGTAGTTTTTCATCAATATTTTTGGTTCCTAATTAATTAACTAATTAATTATGGACAATAAGATTCAATGCAAAGTTGTTAGCGCAATAATGATGCTTAAACACCATCAATTTCGCATTTACTGGGTGAAATCCAGGGAGCTATAGACTATAGACCATAGTCTATAGCTCCCTGGTGAAATCAGACGTCTTCCTCATTATTTGAAATCATTCCATGATTTTTCATGCAAAAATTACTAATTAATTAGAAATATGACGTCATAAAGATTGATGACGTCATACAATTTAAAAATTGCTGATGTCAGCAAATATAAATAAATTATATATCAAATGAAAGTACTCATCGAGACAAATCGAATGGTATATATATTGATGGGATTTGAGTATAATTAAAGAAATTAGAGCCATTTTAGTGATTTTCTTTGTGACCTGCCTCCAAATAAGGGCATCTGGTGGCACGTGGTTAAACAATAGGCATCGAAATTTTAATTTTTTGATTGCCAATTAAATTTCCTTAAAAGTCAAGGAGTTTCAGCGTCATAGCTATCATCGCTTTTAATAGCTATTAAAATAAGTTTAGCAGGGGGGCGAAAAACGCCCCCTGGTTAGAATAGGGTTAAAAGTAAATCAACAGAGTTGACAGCAGCTTAGCTGGGAGGGGACTGGGGCAATCTAGTACACCCTATTGTATTTGATGTTCTCGATAGATGAAAACAATAGAAATAGGAGTGGCACGTGGCCTTCTTTTGTTCAATTCTTAGAGATTTGATCGCCATATATCTCTTTTAAGTCATACAGAGACAGACTAGCAACTTGGTTACTCAACAGTTTTGGTTTTGAACCTAATTTCCGCTGGGCGGAAAATTCCACGAGAGCAAAATTTTTCATGCATTATTTGTTTCACTTACATAATTATACAAATTAGCTCAACCGTTGCGAATAAGAGAAGAACCAGGGAGCGCCGAAGGCGCGGGAGGGGAAACTGTCATTGATTTGCGTGTATGAGCCACTGATCTCAAAAAAAGACTGGATCGAGCAACCTATTGTTAGCCGCGAACTGATTTTGAAGCCAGCGCAACCTTGATACAACGGTCATTACTCCTGCGTCGATACTGACCCTTGTACTCATTAGGCTAATTCGAGATCTGATTGGCTATTCAAAACGAGACTATCCTGTGAAATTACGTCACAATTCACATAAATTAACTTTTTCAAGAACTTTTCCTTCAGAAGCCGCAAGACAGAGCTGCGAGAGAAATTGTTCTGAATCAAATATCCGCAAAATAGTATTTCGTAAAATGGATATTGTTGCAGAAAATTCGCAATAGAGGGGTGTTGCAATCATGCTAAAAATTGAGTGTGATGACATGAAATTATGAGAAATAAAGATGGATTTTAGATCATTTTAGCTAGGCCAGGAAGAGAGCAGTGGTCAAAGCTAAAGTCGAAGACCTGCAGCCTGGTCTCTCGCTTCTCCAAAAAACAACAAATGTACACGTCTTTTTCTTTATAAGAAACTAAGAATTTTTAGCCAGTACTGAAAATTTCTTAAAATTATCAGATTTTCAGTACTCAGAGTTTCTTACGAATTTCTTAAAGGTTCCATAACAATCTTCATGTTTACTACCTGTGCCCTCGTGAACATTTCGAAACAAACTTTTTGAAGCCTTTCCAATGTTTAGACATAACTCAAGTACCTTTTGAGTAATATGATCCAGGAAACAAGTGCAAATAAAATAAAAAGATGCTAAGAATTTCCTTTACTAAAATAAATAGTTTCTTAAGTTATATTTTCCCAGTATTTTCCCAATATTTTCTTAACTTTTTGGCGATCTGAGAGTGAGTTTCTTATAAGCG
>REGM01000085.1:268614-303107 GCA_004194415.1 Aurelia aurita | reverse complement strand
GGGGGGGGGGGGAAGAGGGGGAATTGGTAGTTGCTAGGCCAAACAATTTTAGGAAAGGTAACAAAAGTGTTTCCAAAAAATTATTGGTACATAAAGTTATTAACTTCAACAACAATATAGCTTCACTGAAAATCTGCCTCCTTGGTGGCCTAGTAGAAGTCTCAATTTTAATAAACACGGAAGATTAAATCCTTTTGGCCCTGAATTTAGGGGGAGGTCTGACAGCTTATAGGCCTCAAGGCACCAACAAAAATTAATCTCCTTTTTTAGTTTCAGTTTCTTAGCATCAAACTACCGCATCCTTGCCTTTATTTGGAAAAAATTGATACATGAAATCCTCAAATGCAGGTCTACGCATATAAATCGTTTTAAACTTGATTTTCCTCATTTTGTGATGGCTTGCAGTTGTGGAAAAACCAGGGTAACATAGTTCAGTATTTTCCAGATTTACCCTTTTTCAGTCAATAATAGTCTTGTTGATGTTTAAACCCATGATCTCTATGTTTCTGCTCACTCAGTAGATAATTAATTAGACCTAGCTATCATCGCTCCCCATCATCTTTCATTTGGACATCAATAGATCAGCTCTAACATTCAAGAACCAAAGCTTTTACAGGCTTGGAGGAGCATATCATCATAAATAGGCTAGGCCCATCATCATACATAGCCCATCCAATCAAGTTTGCATCTATTGCGGCCAATGCGAGTAAGATTTGATGATAAAGCTAGCTAATGAAGCTCATATCAAGTTCCAATATGCCATGACACCTCTTTCCTCGATTTCTTTTATATAGAACCGCATCTGTTCAACTTTATATGATCCTTCCTTCCATCGTACGGACTATCAGACACCATCATGGCTGATCGCTGCCAGTTTTGCTTGCACACTTCCTTGCCTCGTTTTCGAAATCTGCATCCAACCTCAATTTTCGAACATTAGCGCGTTTCCCCTCCCGCGCCTTCGGCGCTCCCTGAGAAGAACCAATAGCAGCAACGCGCATATGCGCAAACCTTGTTTGGGGAAACGCAGCTCTATAAGGCAATTCAAAGTTGAAATTTCAGTTTCAGAAACACAAGAAGCACATGTCCAAATTGTCATGAGATTCAAAACATCTTTGAACTTGATTTCGCTTCGTGATCTATTTTTCATATACAAAGGAATCCCGCTAGCGTCCCACATGAACATATGTCTTCTTGGCAAAACACCTATTTATAACTTTTAGTTTCCAAAACAAGGTTTCAACAACAAGCAGATGTGTAGTAAGTAGGCTTAAGAAACTACTCCTTTCTAGTAGCAGCAGGTTCTGTTGTTGCCAGGCGTCCCAAAAAATAGTAAACAGATTTGGCCAGGCCTAGCGACGAAAAATTATCTTGAATCAAATTGAAACCATTTTTAAAACGTTCCTCGATAGTTAACTTTAACATAGATACCTTTTGTGTTGATATTTGTGCTTTGAGAGTTGAAATATTAAGAAAGATCAAATTTGCCTCCAACCCAAACCAGAGCTTTGGCGTTTTCGCCTAAGCAAATCTTGAAGCACAGCGACTAAGTCAACAATAAATTTGATAAACTTTTAAAACAAGACTAGAAAAATTAAAAACTGTATAATAGACGAGTTCGAAAAAATATAATAAACGTGACGCTAATCATCAAGGGAGCTCTGTACTTAGTACAGTTCAGTGGCGGACTGGCCCACCGGTCCACTGGCCCATGGCCGGTAGGCCCCCCTCAAAATATAGCCAAAAGGGCCCCCTTTTCGCTGAAAAGGGCCCCTTTTGCAAAAAGACAAATTTTTCTCTTTGATGACCCTTTTCGAATAACGGAAATCTCACTATAGACGCCAAAGCTCTGGTTTAGAGGTGGAGTCAAATTTGAACTTTCAAGAATAATATTTCAACTTTGGAAGCACCATTATCAATAAACATGGCACCTATGTTCAAGTTAACTTTTCAGGATTAACTTAAAAGTTATTGCGAATTGATTGGAGCTAAATTAGCATCGCTAGCCCTGATCAAACCTGTTACCTTTTATTTAGGACACCAGGTATACCGCGTGCACCAAAAAAAACTATCCACTTTTGACAGACCACGATAAATCGTTCACTGGACTGATTTTGAAATTTATGACTTAATCTTTGCTAAAATTCGTAATTAGATTCAAGGACTTTCGTAAAATTTTTAGTCTTCTTTTTTTTGAGCTGTAATCGAGTTTTTTTTTAATTTTCGGTCTCGAAACACTGAAAACGATAACAAAACATCGATCAATTTTTCAAAGACTCGACATGAAGGGACGAAGAGAGAACTTTTCGTGGTGATTTGGGGATTCAAAAATTGATTAATTATGATCTGCAGTACGAGCATTAGTTCAACGTTGGGAAAATGTAGNGCATCGCTAGCCCTGATCAAACCTGTTACCTTTTATTTAGGACACCAGGTATACCGCGTGCACCAAAAAAAACTATCCACTTTTGACAGACCACGATAAATCGTTCACTGGACTGATTTTGAAGATTTATGACTTAATCTTTGCTAAAATTCATAATTAGATTCAAGGATTTTTGTAAAATTTTAGTCTTCTGTTTCTTGAGCTGTAATCGAGGGTTTTTAAATTTTCGGTCTCGAAAACACTGAAAACGATAACAAAATATCGATCAATTTTTCAAAAGACTCGACATGAATGGACAAAGAGAAAAATTTTCGTGTTGATTTGGGGATTTAAAAATCGATAAGTTATAATCTGCAGCACGAGCCTTAGTTCAACGTTGGGAAAATGTAGCAGTGTATTCTTTTAATGAAGAAAATGATGTGGGATGCTAATTTATAAAAAATCTGTTACAAACTGGTCAAAATTCTATTTTAGCACTGGCAAACAAGGGATTTTTAGAAGTATTCTAAGCCAAAGTAGGAGTGTCCTCGAAAATTTTCCCCAGACCCCCTCATTTTAGTACCTCTACTTAATTTGCACTAGCCATGCCGATGATTGCAACGAAACTTTCTCTTGACCCCACCCTCATTTTTCAGGCCACACCCACTAGGGCCCCCTTAAGTCCTCCATGGCCGGTGAAAAACTCTGAGCCAGTCCGCCACTGGTACAGTTTATTCATGCAACAATCATCCAATAAGATGTTGCTGTAAATAACAAGTAACATAAGTTGCACATTGCTTAACGACACCATTTCAGTTCCTGGAACTGAAAACGTAAGATAGGACATTGCAAAATATATCTGATTTCAGAGATTACTGATGTGGACAGATGAGAGATTGAAGATTTGAAATCTTAAGTAATATCTGCTCTTCAAAACCATCAACCATTCCTGGCATGCACAGCGAGCAAGCTTGGGATTCAGAGCAACTTTTGCGGCTTGCTCTGTTTTTGTTCATAACTTGACCAACCGGACACGGAATGCCTTTTGTCTGCAATCGCTGATCGCTTTGTACCGAGTTGTCAATCAAAAGCTATTGTTGGATTATCTGCCTTTGTTTGACTCACTCGGTATGTTCTGTTCATATCTACTTCAAGTATTTATCCTGTTTCTTCAGACAATTTTGCAAAAATCTTGTTTATGGTTGATCGTCGATTTGAATTTTGAACATGAACATCTCAGCATCCAAAGTACATATGATATAAAGTCAGGTGTCAAGGTTCAAGTTAGCTATCAAAGACCAATATTCATCCTATTTCAAATCGATTCAAGCAATATAGCAATTGCTGACATCAGTCAAATTCGTAACCCTATATTGGGACACAAGGTAATATATTCAATATAGTAACCAAACGTTATTGCAAGAAATGAATCGATTATAAAGGGGCTCGAAAGAACCCACGGCCATTGCTAATCTAGTCACGAGAGGGGGAGGAGGGAGGGAAAGTTATATGCCAAATACAGTTGCCTGGACCAAAATTGCCACAATGTATACCCTTGGCTAGACTAGAAGTCCGAAAATGTATACCCTTGGGGGCGGCAAATCTCCACGTACCTTTACTGTGGAAGAACCCCCACCCCTCCATCGTGAATTTAGTCTAATAACGCTAGCAACTGTGCTAACTGGTCGCAGTTTCATGCTCTCAGTTTGTTTACGATTTACTCCAAATTCCCAGAACGCTCGACAAGTGGAATTTCGATGAATCTCTCCAACCTGAAACTAAATATCCACGGCTGTTGGCTCGAGCCAGGCACTAGTCGAATGTACTGAGAGGCCCGAAAAAGGTTACTGTGTTTGGAAGGCTACTATGGNCTATATTGGGACACAAGGTAATATATTCAATATAGTAACCAAACGTTATTGCAAGAAATGAATCGATTATAAAGGGGCTCGAAAGAACCCACGGCCATTGCTAATCTAGTCACGAGAGGGGGAGGAGGGAGGGAAAGTTATATGCCAAATACAGTTGCCTGGACCAAAATTGCCACAATGTATACCCTTGGCTAGACTAGAAGTCCGAAAATGTATACCCTTGGGGGCGGCAAATCTCCACGTACCTTTACTGTGGAAGAACCCCCACCCCTCCATCGTGAATTTAGTCTAATAACGCTAGCAACTGTGCTAACTGGTCGCAGTTTCATGCTCTCAGTTTGTTTACGATTTACTCCAAATTCCCAGAACGCTCGACAAGTGGAATTTCGATGAATCTCTCCAACCTGAAACTAAATATCCACGGCTGTTGGCTCGAGCCAGGCACTAGTCGAATGTACTGAGAGGCCCGAAAAAGGTTACTGTGTTTGGAAGGCTACTATGGAAAAATAATTGCTTACTTTGCCACCAAAATTGCACCCAAGTAAGTACGAAAGGCAGATTTAAATTTCTAGATATCATTCAAAATCCTACGGCAATGGTAAGGTATTGAAAAATCAAAAATAGATTTGACCTATTTTGAAGTTTTGCAATTTCATAGTGCAATTTTGAGGCAAAATAACCTAAAACTTTTCCACGGTAGCCCTTCAAATAGAGTAACTTTCTTGGACTACATTTACAATCCCGTCTTCAGAAATAATATTAGATGTAGGTGACATGAGCTAACATGTGTTATTTTTTCAAATAATGTGCTGGATGCCTTTAAGTATTAGAGAATTAACAATATCAATTAAACTAGTGTATATTTAACAATTCTTAATCTGTGGTCATTTAATGTTAAAGTCCCATCTGACTGGCCCAATCAATCATTAACTCGGCACTCAAATGCATTACAAGTATCTGACCCTAAATTGAGTGGTGAAAGTCTGGGTGCTGAATCCCATTCTTGGGTCAAAATGTTCATAGGAAGAAATTTTTGAAAGCTTCCACATTAAACGATTGCGCTAAAGGCGGCGTTAGGGAATTTCTACCATGATCCTTTGCGCTCTAAGATAAATCGACCAATCAAATCAATCGAAATTCTCTCACATGCAAATGATCATGGTAAACAATTTCCTGACGCCATGTTCAGAGCAATCGTCGATGGCGGCCGTTAGCTGAATAACGGCATTGTTAATAATGTATTTTTCTGTGGAGCCAAGTATCTTGATAAATTTGCTCACCGCGTTGGGAATGAAGTCGTTACACCTGATTTGGCTGAAATTATGAACCAGCCAATCAGAGTATATGTTATATAGGATTGAATGTCCCACTGTATACCGGGTGAGTCAGAAAAAGTTTCTCCGTTTGAAACATCCGCAAAAGTTGGTTTTGCTATTAATATTTAAAATTTCATCTGTTTCAGTTATATCAAAGGCCAAATCAATTTGAGCAATAATAACAATTGTACTAAACTATGAGAACGACTTTAAAATGGTAGCTTGAAAACGGATATTTCGAGGAATAGGTTTCAGAAGACATCGTAAATTTTGCTCAGTAATCTCAATTTCACGAATTCACATTAACTTTGGACGCGTACAAGATCACGTTATTTTAATTATATTAATTTTATATATTAATTTTCAGCAAAATCAACCATACCAAACAATTTTGAATGGACAAAAAGATAGATGTGCTTAAAATTCTGTGAAAATTCATCGTATGCTTCGAAATCAGGTAGCTAAAAATCGTCAGAATTTCACTTGTTGAAAGCCGTTGATAAGATATAATCAATATACCTAAATTTAAAGGGCCCTTTTCAACCGGCATGCCTAGCGAAAGCATCACTTTTGTAGTCTCTTTGTTGACTACAAAAAGATACCACGCGCCAAGCATGCCGGTTGAAAAAGCCCTTTGATCTTTGATCTTTGATGCAACACCCCAAGAAGAAAAATTCAATATGAATAGAAATTTTGAATTTTGGTGATTATTCAAACGGCGAAACTATTTTTGATTCACCTGGCAAAATACAGTCACATTGCACAATTTTAAGCAGACCCCAATTCAAACTTTACCTCCCACTAGAACCCTCACTAAAAGATATTACTGCAAGATAAACTTGAGATATTAATACAAACGGCCGGCTACTTTTTGTTTACAAGACTCTCCTACGGGATGCGTTTTAAAGGTCAATCTGAACAATGCACTCATTTTTTTTATATAAGAAACAAAGGTCCGCGGTTGGTAGGCAGTTTCTTAAATTTTAGGGCCATTTTGCTACCAAAAGTTTCTTATGTGCTTCTTATATTGTTAATACCCTAAGTGTAGAGCCAATATACTTTTGTTAGCAGAAGGGCTTCCAAATTAAAAATTTTATAACATAATTCGCACTCAAAACAATGCCAAAACATCCACTATTATTATACAGGGTCAGAACATTGTCGAGCGACCTGGGAAAAGTACAGCTACAAATTACAAAGTTTTCTCAGCTTGAGCCTACNATTCAAACGGCGAAACTATTTTTGATTCACCTGGCAAAATACAGTCACATTGCACAATTTTAAGCAGACCCCAATTCAAACTTTACCTCCCACTAGAACCCTCACTAAAAGATATTACTGCAAGATAAACTTGAGATATTAATACAAACGGCCGGCTACTTTTTGTTTACAAGACTCTCCTACGGGATGCGTTTTAAAGGTCAATCTGAACAATGCACTCATTTTTTTTATATAAGAAACAAAGGTCCGCGGTTGGTAGGCAGTTTCTTAAATTTTAGGGCCATTTTGCTACCAAAAGTTTCTTATGTGCTTCTTATATTGTTAATACCCTAAGTGTAGAGCCAATATACTTTTGTTAGCAGAAGGGCTTCCAAATTAAAAATTTTATAACATAATTCGCACTCAAAACAATGCCAAAACATCCACTATTATTATACAGTGTCAGAACATTGTCGAGCGACCTGGGAAAAGTACAGCTACAAATTACAAAAGTTTCTCAGCTTGAGCCTACCGTTTAAAATTGAGCCTACCGTTTCATATAAGCTGTTTCTTATAAAAAAATGAGTGTGTTCTTCTAAACTTCCTGGTTGAAGCTATGAAATCGTACGATTTTAATCTTCAGTCATCCGTAGCTGTTTTTATAAAATAAACACATGTGGTTGGACAAAAAAACAAAAAAAAAACAGGTAAACGAGAAGCGGTTTTCTCATTGTCTAACATGTGATCCACACACGGATTGTAATACAATCTGGCATCTTATAATCTCAAAACCGCATTGACGTCAACTTCGTAATCCTATCTTGAATATTATCTTCAGCTAAATTTACTTGTGGCTCTTCTTGTTGGTCTGATGGCGAGCTTTTGGTTGTTTGTTAAAAATACAGTTTCATAGTAGGTGCTGATTGCAAATTCACTGCAGCTTTCTGAGCGTAAAAGAAAGACTTTCTGGTTCGGTACGACTTTTAACTTAGCGGATTACAATACAACCGCAGATAAGGCACCCGCACATAAAGCCGGTTTTCCCCTGGGCGAATTTTTGTCTCATGAAGAGATTTCGTTCGTATATAAGCATGCGCAGTTAAAATTCGATTCACGAGCCACTTTCTCTGGCTGTTCGCTTCAGTGAAAAAGTGAATTCGACTTATTTCTTCGTTCTTGCTCGTGCTTCCTCATTTTTTCGCAGAGATAAAATTCGCTTCGCACGAAAAAATATGCCTGGTCGAAAATTGGATTAACATTGCAGATTTCAAATCTACTGCTGCTACCCGCACATAACAAGCCACGAACGATATAGCTTAGGTTCACCATACATTTCATAAGTGTGAATTTTAAATCCATCACAGCTACCGGCGCATACCAAAGAATGCAAGAACATCTCTACAGTTTAAAATATCCATAAAAATTGGATTTATCAAGAGTGCTCCTGCAGACTACGCAGAACCTTCATCCCAAATTTAGGCTTTCTACGACAGTTCAACAAGGCTACATTTCTCTGCTGTGCTGTTTCTAATTTTATTTTAGTGCATGATCCAAAACAAATTTACTTCTAGTTTATATTAAAGTTGGATCAAATTAGCTTCTAGCTACGGTTACACCAAATGTGAATGAACTGTTACTCAAAAACTAAAATAAAAGATACAGTCTCAGACTTGAAATTCACTGCAGCTAGCCACGCGTAAAAAGCATCCTCCAGGTTCGGTATGAATTTTGTTGGTGTGGATTTCAAAGTTAACGCGCAACTGCGTAAAGGCCAGTTTCCAGTCAGTGAGATTTTCTGAGCGGGCGCAAATTCTATTGTCTACGAGAGAAAATGTTGCTTTGTAATTGAATAGAAATTTAAGGTTGAATGACTTTTGATTGTGTCAAATTCCGCCAGCTCGGAAAATTCCACTGACTGGAAATCAGCCTTAACAAAGAATGGTGGAAAGACCTTTATCGGAGATCAAAATGTTATCAGTTAAATGCAAATTGGAATATCAGTTAAATCCTGAAGAGAAAAATGAAGCAAAAACCACGCTTTGTATGAACTTATTCACTCAGATACCCGAAACTGTTACAAGGCTCCCCCCAGGGGTTAAAGAGAACAAGGCTGATTGAAGTTTTACGTTGGGCGATATGGAACAAAGGTACAGCCATAATAATGTCTAAAGGTCATGGAACAGGGAATAAATACCTGTAAGATCGTTGTTTAGGGAATGAAGTGGATTGTAAGCCATATCTAAACCTGAACAGGGGGCAAACAGAAAACATGCTCTAGGAACAGGGGACCTTTGCCCCCCCCCCCATAGGAACATGGCAACTTTGAACATGAGGGCTTCAGTTTCTTTCCTCTTTCAGGTCTTATCTGAAGATTAGACGATTTGCTCACCTCGATTTGTATGCTTCATACTAATTCTTCCTCTTTTCTTCTGTCCTTAAAGCCCTCTTCTATCCTCTTTCGTCTCTTCTCAATTTTCACCTGGCTTGATTTTTTCTCTCATTCCTTGCATCTTCTCTGAAACCTTGTTCCACGATTCCTAATTTCCACTACTGTTTTCCGAGTTTGTCTCTTGACTCGTCTATCTTTCTTTTATATCTCCATCGTGAATACGCCGAAACAGTGCATTAATGAAGAGAACAGATCGAAGCGTTTAGAACAAGTTAGCTATCTTTTTGAATTTCCGAATCACCTATAAATATCTATCAGGAAGGTGGTAAGCAGTGCGAACTTGTGTACAAACGACTCACGAGAGGCCACTGTTTAGAATTGAAAGAAAACTTCTTGCAACTAAATAAAAGATTAATGTTTACTGCAGAAAGGGGCCTATCGAGGTTAAAATTGGGCACCTCCAAAAACCTTGGGCAGGGGCAGGTTCCCCTGTGTTCCCTGGCTCTTACTATTTGGCTCAGTTAATTTCCAAGCACAATTGCTAAAAAACAAATGCCATAAATCGCTCGTTAAATTTCAAGTTTCTGGTAAATATGTTACAGGCCCGCAGAGACCGGGGGGCTAGAAGGGCAGATTGCTCCAGGCCCCGACTTCAGAGGAGCCCCAAAAAAAGTCATGATAGAGAGACACGATGCTAAAAAGGGCGTTTCATATGTTTTCCAAGAGTCTGGAGTTGAGAGTGCTGTGGAACAAAATTTTCTAAAAATGGTAAACAAACATCAACCCTGTTACTTTTCAACCAACCACTGTTTTCTCCAGGAAACCCAGTTCGGTTTGGTGCCCTGGGCCCCACTAAGTCTCTCGGCGGGCCTGAAGAAAAATATTACCATGTGACTCACAATACTGCAAAACTACTACGTACTACGTGAGCGGAACAGCTCGCAGCAGTTGTGCCAAAATTAGTGACACTAATTCGTCCAAAGGTTCGTTGTGATTCTTTTGGCTACAATTTCACGGTTTGACCATCCATAAGTTTGATTGAATATAAAAGTCAAAATCTATGACTTTGGTACCTTTTTGGTAGGCGGGACGAGAAACCTGGGAACAAACTTGTCCCAAGGGAACAAACATGTCCCAAACCTAGTGACCACTACAACAAGAAGTGCGATGAGGTCAAGCTATAACGAATAACACATTCAACCTCATAATAAACGGACAGAAACTGCTTGAAACAATTGTGGAAATACTTCAGTGTACATTTAGTGTCATTTACAGTTTGAAAAGTTGTTTATAATCAAGCGTAATTCCTACCTAATTTTCTTTCACTATTATTGCTAGCCTGCTTACGTTAATTTTACTTACGTTAGGCCTTATCGACTTCATAGAAAACTTTGTACATTACGAATTACAAATAAACAGCGTTTGATGTCTATTTAAGACGGTCTTATAAATATTCTTGACTTTTTCTGACACACCTGCGAACGTTCTTCTTGAATATTCCATCGTAGTCGTTTCGCCATTCTTTCTACAAAAACAAAAACTCCTTTTTATCATAAAGAAGAGAAAATCAATGAAAAAAATATTTCATGCACCAAAAAGTATCAATTCTCTGTGTCATATGGGAGACCCGAGTCTTGCACAAACTTTTGTTTTATGCAATTCTTCCAAGGTGTTTGCAACAACAAAACTTGGACTGGAGAGTTCGCTGCAGAGGCTGTGAAATTTGATCACATTTTGTCAAAATTAGCAATGATAAAACGATGGAAAGAAGTGGGATTTGTCTTGATCAAATTGGTAAATAGATCTACTGCCTTAGTACAGCGAAAGAAATTGATTTAATGCCGATTATTGGAATTCTGCTACAGATGAAGGTAGGCCCTTTACCCTCCTTGGTAGCACATAGCAATGACTCGTCAAGGATTTTGAAATCTTACCACAACAAACATTTTAGGTTATTCCGTGATACAATTCATGTAAAATGTGAAATTCTGGAAGCTACATCTTATTTGTAGAGTTCCCGAAAAATATTTTAGCATAGGCCAATATTCGAATGGATGAAATTCGATGTAGCGCCACTCCCTGATGAGATTTTAACCAATGCAGAAGAACAAATATGGAGCGGGGCCTGTAGAGTCGATTCGTGGTAAAACCAGCTCTGTATCTTTATTAGTCTATTTTCCATTTTTATTTTCGTAAAGGTACTCGAAAAGTTGTCTCAAAAAGCTTATTTTCGGTCATGTGATCGGAATACGGCGATGTCATTGGCTAATAAGCGTGAAATTGGATGATTTGGGGGTTTCCCTGTGCGCTATTAAAAGATTTGATTTGTATGCTGGTACAATATATAGTAATAAAACTAATTCAAACCAACTATTTACATATAAAGAAAAATTATAAAAAAGTTCATTCGGGATCCTCACTATCAATTATTTTTTTTCTAACTGCAGATCATGCATGTGCAATTTGGATTTTTTTTTGGTAATTGCAAGAGATTCTTAGTTCGTAGCTCATATTTCACGTCCTTTCTTTCAAAGAATGTCGACATGAATGATGGATTTTCTTGTGAAAGGCACTTGCATTTGAAGCATGAATATTTGCATTTGAAGTATCAATTTTTGCATCTAATAGAGAAAGAAACGACGACGGGTGTTGAACTTACCGCAGCATCGACATTCGCAGGTGATTCATCATTAGGATCTGCAATCATTGATATAACACTCAATAAAATCGTCTCGACGGTGTGAATAGGCAGCCATCTTTCTTCTGGTTTTTCGTAGCCATATTTGTCTTCTCCTGGTTCATGTAATATTGATATGCAGACGTCACCATCCTTTGACACTATCAGATGAAAATCATTTGATTTAGATATAAAGAAAGCCATTGTAAGTAGCATTGCCGTGAAGACTAAACATCCTTTCGTTAAACATTTCTCGAGACAGCACATATCAATTAAGCATTTGAGCGAATTTCTTTGAAACGACAACCTAAAGAAATGAGAGTGGCCGAAGTAAGCATTGCACTAATCACCCTAGACAGTATGACCTTCCAGGTTTGACAGAGAAATAGATTGAAGATAATTTCACAATTTAGAATGAAGATCGTCATTGCAACTGCAAAGATGTGTCTTCCACGCTCTGAGAAAGCGCACACACTAATAATATGCAACAGCAATTTACAAAAAAAAACGGGTATGCAGTAATATTTCTGAGTGGAGGCAAAGTAGCTCCGGTAAATTCAGTTCAAGCTGTGAGAGTTAAGGTCCTGTGGGCCTATGTAAAGCCGGTTTTCCATTAGGGTCTATTAGGGCATTCTGCAACATCGGGCTTTTCGTAGCACATTAAACAATTTGTAAGAACTTTCCGTATCGAAAAGCCCGTGTTCCGAGAATCGACCCTCGGCGAATTTTTTCGTGTATGCGTATACGCAGAATCAAATCTCATGAATCAAATTTCAACTGCGCATGCTTATGAAAATTTGTTTCGCG
This sequence comes from Aurelia aurita, assembly GCA_004194415.1. Taxonomy (NCBI): domain Eukaryota; kingdom Metazoa; phylum Cnidaria; class Scyphozoa; order Semaeostomeae; family Ulmaridae; genus Aurelia; species Aurelia aurita. Next base: position 290,482 of record REGM01000085.1, on the reverse strand, counting down.
CGAAAAGGATTCGTCTAGTGAAAAACCGTAGACTGATTACATAGTCGTAGTTATCGCTATTAATAGACTGATGGACGCTCAAACAAACCAGTTTGAGCAAACAATTCAATTCAATTAAAGCTGTAAAAAACTATAAAAAGTGGTGTTGTTGTTGTTGCGATATCTGGCACTATTTAGTGAGTCTAGGAAAATTGGATTTAGGCCTCTTGTCTCAACTAGCCAATGAGAGGGCGTTATTTGGCACTCTATTGTAAATACTGCAACCAGACTGTCTAACCAAAGAGTTGGCGCGGTTCGCCGGAGTCGCAGCGGCATATATGAGTTAGGCGGAGAAGCGAAACTACGATTATTGCAGTAAGTCTATTCCATAGACGCTAGCCCTCCAACTGAGACTAGTAGCAACTGTCAATTTTGCAGACACTAATGAATAGTGTTACCAACCAGGAGAGGGTAGGAGTAGTCAAGGACACCTGGTCGAGGTTTGGAATATTATTGATATGTGAATTGATTAATAAAACAGGCAATTGAATTCAACGGGTAAACTCAAGAACTGTTTAACTTGTATTTCAATATGGTTACCCGCTATTGACGTCATCAAGACTTACCCGGCCCTTAATCGCTATGAAATTTATTAACTGTTGACATATCCAATTTGAAAACTTTTTGAATTAATCAGAAAAACTTACAATTTTTATTTGTTTTCAAAACTGCTGCTTTGCACTGTATGCGTTTATTGGACTGATTACATGATCCTCAGTTTTCGCTCCTACACAAGAACTGATATGTCCTGCTCAGCTGAGACTCAACAAACTAATGACGGCTTGCCAATAATGGCACGAGTCTCGTTTTGATGCCGTGGCTAATGCTTGGGCCATTTGGCCCAAAAACCATTGATCCTAAAATCCCTCCTAAAATACCTCCAGGGTATGAGTCAAGAAAGCTGGCAAAATCTGCTCGCAGTAACGAGAGCCGACTTCAATCAAAATTACTTTTGGCGGTTTGCTAAATAGGAACTAAAATCAGTGAAATATTGATATCCTATTGGACGGTTTTGAAATACTACTCACTGATTGGATGCACCAAAAAGATGGTGCAGCTGGCCGGTTCTTTTTGGTTATATTATGAGTCTCAGTTTTGAGTAGTTGTTACATTTCGTGATTGAATTGAATTAGGGAAATGGGATGTACAAGTAATAACTGGCACCAATGTAATATGTCTATGCGTTTATAGGTAAGGAGTTCTGATCTAAAAAAATAACACATCATTCCAATGATTTACGATTTCTGTCAGTGGAAGCCAAAATCTGCAGGATTTACTTGAAACTTGGCGGAACAAAATTAAGAAAAAATACGAAAAATGCCTGTAGGCAAATAGTGGAAAAGCTGAACTACTTAGTCGAAAAGCTGAACTACGTACCTACGAGTGCACGTGTCTCATTTTTTTTTAAATCTCTTAAATGTACTTTTTAGGACCATCAAATGTGAAAATGAGGCCAAGTCTAGCTTTTGAGCTGTATTATAACAGGGTACAGACGGGGTAAAATGCGATCTGGGATTCGCTTTTAAAATACCACTCTGGGAATGGGATGCTGGGACTGAGATTTCACTAAATGGGACTGAGGATGCAAACAGCAAAAACAGTAGACTGGGAATGGAATTCGATCATCGACTAGATTGCTGCAAAAAAGTGACTGGGATTTCCTTCAACATATGATTGGGAAAATGGGATTGAGGACCCCATTCAGGATCCTCCTATAATGAGTTCTATATTGAGCAAATGGTCTGGACAGTGGACAGTGGAAAAGATGGTAGCATTTTAACAAGGACTCAACCGAGGGGTAAATCACTCCAAAAAGGTAGACGAGATTTTGAGATTCGGACTCAACCAGGGACTGGAACGAAAACAATTCAATGAACGTCATGTGGTTTAACTTTGCGGCAAACAAAAGAAGCGGTATACTCACACGTTGCATTGATAAGATCAGGGAGGCCTACCTAACTGATACATTCAATCAGACAGCATAAACAAAATGAAAACAATTCGCTTTAGATACAGTTACCTGCCATTGACGTCAATGGGTTACAAAAGGCCATTGCTAATAACTACGTTAATCAGGGTTAGCTTCTTCGACAAGTGATATCTTATTAATGTTATATAAGCTTATTATTGGATTGTCGAAGGCCTACCCTCGAGACAGGAATAGACCAAATATTAATTTAGGATATTAACTTTTCAAAGATCCACCCAGGGCATCCTTATTCCAGACAGTGTATTAAACACACATTGCTAACCATGATCCTTTGCCCGCCGAATGAAAAACAAAACAAACAGAACCTAGGCCAGAAACGACTTTCATATCATACGAAAGTAAACTTTTGGGCCGCAAAGGATCATGGTTAGCTATGGGTCTTTAATTTCGAGCTTCTTTAAATGTGAAACAAGTAAAATCATCTTTCCTGAGATGTGATTCGCGCTCCAATTCCAGACCTCCTTTTATTAAGACTCAGGAATTCTCCACCTAGCCCCCCCCCCACAGTGACCCAGATCAGAGAAATTATGGAATAAATAGGAAAAAACGAATTTTCGAATACTTGCAATATGTCACTATCTCTATGAAAAGGGAATGCCAAGGGTCAATACAAAGCAAACAATTTTAAAATCGGACTACTGGTTCCATCACAATGATTTTTTGAAGTTTGGTGAAATGACTTGTTATTGTTTATCTTTGTACTTCCGGCAAAATGTTTTTTTTTAGCTTAACTTTAAAATTTCATAGCTTTGCTCGTAGTTGTCCAATTTTTGCAAACTTTGTTTCATATGGAAGATAATCATCTGCTTGTATCTCTCATGTAACTTTTTTTCATTGAAAACGTGTGAAGCATGGGTAACCGGACACATATACGCTATTCATTAGTTTTGGAGGATTTCGTCGAAAAACAGCACATCAATAGTAACAACAAAAAATTCAAGTGATTTCAAGTGTTCACCATAAATATTTAAAAATACTACAATGCCTCAGGAACATTTCTGCCACAGGGTTCGTTCCAAATCGTTTTAGTTTTTTTTCAACAATTTTTTAAAAATTGTAACCAAAAATCCAATTTTGCAAGCTAAGTTTAAAAGAATTAATGTTAGATGTCTTAATTTTCACAATTTCCTTCCACATCTATAAAACAACCTTTTGTACAATCAGGGCAGTCATTTCTTTCGAAAATAATGCAAAACAATTGTCTACAGAAAATTCCCGAGAAAATTGCATGAATGTTCAAGCCGTGGTTCCTTATTGTTAAACCCTCAACTACAGGTAAGAGCAAACAAGAACATAGACAATGTGCCGCAAATAAAAACTATGAAATTGAGTCAAAAGCTAGCACTAATCATGCACCAATGAAAGGATTTTGTTTTGATCATCGATAGTGGATGGTGATAATTAGATCTCTTTCTTTCGTTGCTGTTGCCTGCACTTCAATATAATGGAATTGTTTCGTTAATAAATTTTGTCAGGCATTAGCTACCAAAGGGGCTGATGTGATCAGCATTGGCAGAAAAATGTCTCGAATCTTTGCTTTGGTTGAAAGTTGCTTAGCCCTGCAACCAGGTCCACTTCTAAGGTTTTTAATGTTCTTTTTCCATGCTTCTAAACCGCTTCACGACCAAACTGCAATAGGGCCCCAATCCATATCAATAATTTCACATATACTCTCAGCTGTGAGCAAGCATCTGATGGGTGGATGGGCAAATTTACACCAAAGAGAAGGGAAGACAAAGACGCAGCATCGTATCATAATAGTGCTTCTTAAGCATTTCAGCATTTAAAAATATATTCCTTTCAACAATTTTCGGAACGATAAGACAAACATTGATCTGGCCATGGAGGATGCCAAAACAATCCTTCAGTTCTTAACTTGAACTTGAAGTTTACATTCAAAGGTTTACACTATGCAAATGTAGAATGTCTTATTGCGGCTACAGAGTTAATATAATTAAACTTTTTAAATGTCAATCAAAGGTTTTAAATGTCATAAAAATAATGCTTTTGGTGTGGTTGTCTATGCAGCCAAGGCTGGGAAAGGAAATGCAATTTCTACAGATAATAATGCTATTGTTTGGAAACAAGAGGATATTGTTTCATATTTTTTCTACAGATAAAGAAGATATTAGATGGTTTTGTATATATGGGGAACACTGGTATACAGAAAAAAGAACCAGACATTGCACATTAATTCTTTTCAAACTCAGCTTGCAAATACGGATTTATTGTAGACATTTTTGAAAAATTCTCGAAAAAAAACTAAAACGATTTGGAACGAACCCTTTGGCAGAAATGTTCCTGAGACACTGTAGTACTTTTAAATATTTATGGTGAACACTTGAAATCACTTGAATTTTTTGTTGTTACTATTGATGTGCTGTTTTTCGACGAAATCCTCCAAAACTAATGAATAGTGTATATGTGTCCGGTTACCCATGCTTCACACGTTTTCAATGAAAATAAGTTACATGAGAGATACAAGCAGATGATTATCTTCCATATGAAACAAAGTTTGCAAAAATCGGACAACTACGAGCAAAGCTATGAAATTTTAAAGTTACGCTAAAACAAAACATTTTGCCGGAAGTACAAAGATAAACAACAGCAAGTCATTTCACCAAACTTCAAAAAATCATTGTGATGGAACCAGTAGTCCGATTTTAAAAGTTTTTGCATTGTGTTGACCCTTGGCATTCCCTTTTCATAGAGATCGTGACATATTGCAAGTTTTCGAACATTCGTTTTTTCCTATTTATTCCATCCTCTGGATCACTGTGCCCCCCTCTATTCCAGATGCCAGACTCGAGAGCACCGTAAAAGAAACTTACTTCATACAAATGGGAATCATCTTTAAACAATCATTTTTTCTCAGTCACATTAGTTAAGTTATGATCTACAGCTTCAACCTTCTTTGCGAAAGGTTGTCGGTTCGAGCCTGATGGCTGCCGCTGTCGTATTCCTTCTATTAAGCGCCCAGGGGCGCGTATTTAAATTGGTACTTTTAGGAGGGCTTAATAAACGCATTGCTTAATAAACGCATTTAGCACCTGAAATATCCTACAGTAATTTACGGTACAGACGATACTTGATTCTGCAACACTAAGGCTACGCAAAATATAAAGTCGGCTACCAGGTAGCTAAGTTTCAAGATGACATCGGTTCAAGGGCGCTAATAAAAGTCAATTTTTGACCAAAGAACTAAATATAAATCGAAAGAGTGCGACACAACATATTGTTATCAGGCAATTTTTAAAGCATTATTTAGTCAGGAGTCACGTTTGACGTGACTGCGGTAGAAAGGGCAAACTGTGTGTTACATAAATTCAACGAAGCTTTTATTTTTGCCTGAGAAGGTTGACATGAGGCTTTGCGGGGATTGTTAGCTGGTCTCTGTGTCAATGAAACCGAATGTTGTTTACTTTCTGCGTTTCATCTAGCTGTAAAACTTTGAACAGGATCCGGAAGGTCTAGAAGATCGAATTCCCTTCACAAATGCAGAAAAAAATCAAAGGGTGGACGAGTTAAGAATCAAAGAAAATTTATAGAAATGAGGAACACAGTTTGACCCACGTTCAGAAAAAATGATTTTACATGTTTCTAATTTCAAGAAATTCAAAATTAATAAAGTCTGGGATAAGGATGTCCTGGGTGGATTTTTTTCAAAAAATCAATAAGCAGGGGGGGCGTTTATTCCGGACTCAAGAGTACTTTCAAGCTCTCCAATTTCGCAAAGGCATCCAATTCGACTTCAATTGCATTTGAATTTTGCTTTAAGATATTGTCCATCAGATTATACAGGCAAAATTTACCGAGAAGAGTTTATTTCAAACAAAGAAAGTTCATACATTTCTGATTTTTTAACGCAGGTCATTAGCTAGGCAGCTTCAAAAGCTGATGTGGACCTGAATTGATACAGTTTATTTGAGTTTGAGTTGATCAGTTTCATTTTGAAGTCCAACTGTTTCCTTCAATGGAACTTCTGCTAATTTTCCATCCAGTCAGTAGAACTTTCAAAGCGGACGGAAATTCTATTGTTAATGGGAGAACATGTCACTCTGAATTTGTGGAAACTGAGAAAACTGAATTTGTGGCCTTAGGCCTGGATTACATGATACTGGATTGCTTTTCACATCGGATTGGTTTCAACCTATCTTAGCTAAATTTGTATCGTTTTCATTGAAGTTACACGACATCGGATTGCTATGAACCCACCTCTGATTGCATGTACACGACATCAGAGGAGTCACCCTGCACTGCCAAGTCAACGCCTATTGTTTTTTACAACTGAGAAGCCATGTTTATTTGTTAGTTTTCACCTCACCTCCAGAGCGGAGTGGTTTCACTCCGCGAAAACGGAGTGGAGCGACACAGGATTGCTTCGGCGTCATGCAACTGCACCTGCCTATCCGAAGCAAAAAGCAATCCGGTGTGAGATGAATCCGGTATCACGTAACTGGGGCCTACATGGATGGGTCATATGCCAAATCCAAATTTGCATGTTGCTTGGAAATTCAATTCAATTAGGTTCAGGAAACCGAAGCAAAGCTGCCGTGGAAGCGGTAATCAAGATAGCATGTGAACAAGATGCAACAGAGGCAAAAATCCACCAGCCATCAGACAGGGGTTGCCAGATTCGCATGGTGGGAAATATGCCAAATTTTGCGAAAAACAAGCCAGATTGGTCAGAAATAAGCCAAATTCATTCTCCTCCGCAGAGGAAGCTGGTGGCTGCGCAGGAGGCTATTAAAAACAAAGGATTTGCCTAAAATTGTATGATTCTTGCTATAACTTCGCATTTTTCTGAACGATAGATTGGTTTCAAAGTATAAATCGCGGAAAAAGTTCCTCAATAGTTTTTTTCGTATCTAAATAAAATTAATCTTTTCTGTTACAAAGGAATTGTCAGTAGGCAATATGAACGAATTTGAACCTAGCATAAAAGGCATCGAATCTGGATGTGTTTTTTGTTTGAAATTGTTTGTTTGAAAGGAACTTCATGAGTTTTACTGTAATTCTATTCTTGCATTGTTTTTACCAGCACATAAAGTTCCCTTCAAGCGACCTAATCCAAAGAAAGATTTAATAACCATTTGCACTATATTTTTTTAAAGTTGGATGCCTATGTATTAAGGAGAATAAGACAAACACTCCAAGAAACAAATTGTAAATCTGAAAAAATATATCTCCCCACTCATTTCATAAATGTTCGAATCTCAGAATAACAAATTATAAACTTGTATTTTAACAGCCAGTTTCCAATCAGTTAAATTTTCCGAGCGGGAGGAAATTCTGTTGTTTGCGACATAAAATGTCGCTTTGCAATTGAATAGAAATTTAAGGTTGAATGACTTTTGATTGTGTATAATTCCGCCCGCTCAGAAAATTCCACTGACTGGAAATCAGCCTTAACGAATGGAACGAGTGATTGTCTACACACAGTCTGCCAGAACGATTTCACCTTCCTCGTCCTTGTTGGACACATGACTTGGATACATTACATCTGAGTTAAACAAGGAAAACGAAATCTTTGCAGCATTTTTCACCAAAATGCAAGTGAGTGCGAATTCGAACGATGGCCTCTAGCATTGTGACACCCATTCTGTTTCGCTGCTTTGTCTTTACGTTAACGTGGGAGAAAATCCTCTCAACAACGGCATTGCTTGTAGGGATGGTAAGGCAGACAAGAGCATATGCTGCTAGGTCTGCAAATGGATATTCTTGAGCAGAATTCTGATACTGGAGAACACCCGACCAGAATGATACAGATTCTTGGGGTATTCCATTCTTGACGACTGGTTTCTCTCTCCAATTGACGAGGAAAATCTGTCCGTACTGGTTGTCAATCTCTGACAGCTTATCAACCATCAAGTGCTGCATTGGAGGCTTTGTAAGAGGCACTCTACCGATTTGGCTGAGCACTCTTGATGGATGCAAATAGCTTAAAGCCTGAAAGACATCCGTTGATGGTGGAAGGCGTTTGCTCACTTGGCTTGTCCTTTCTAGAAACATTTTGTGGCACCTCCCCTTGGCCTCCATAACCTTCATTAGCACGGAGTTGTTTCTTTTGTTGCTGTCTACCAATGCATCAGCTTCAAATAGGAACTTAGTACCGAAATCAACATTTGCAAGTGGTAGCTGGGCTCCATTTATATCCAACACTCGGCTCTTGAGGCATCGAAGAAAAGACTGAGCTCCTTGATCATGTCATGAGGATCAATGTTTGTGGCTTTAAAAAATGCGTTCATCCTCTCAAACTCGGTTACAATCGGGGACAGAAAATGGAAATATAGGAGATTTATAGGATCTCGTAGCATATCCGCAATCAGACAGGCTTTGTATCGAAATTGAGCATCTCCTTCAAGCTCTGCAATAGAGAAGTAGGCTCTCAACTCCTGCCAGTTGACCAAGATATTGAAAATTACTTTCCCTTTGACCAGCCAACGAGTTTGTGAGAACTTCTGGAATGGGCGAGGTAGGCTTGCACTCTCGCTGTTCTCATTGATAATATCAAACAGCTTCTTGTATGCTTCCCGACGCAAGATGCTCTTTGAAAACCACTTCGTAATTTCACTCAAAATGAAGCCAAGATGAGATGGCATCTGCTCGAATGCATGCTTGATGCAAAGGGCCAAGGAATGGAATATGCATTTCCTTATAGTGCAATTGGGCGATTCAATCCTGACCCTGGACCAAACTGAATCATGCTCACCAACCATGGCTGATGCTCCGTCACTGCCAAACCCAACACAGTCACTTATCTTCAACCCGGCCGCATCTACACAAGCTTTCATGGCGTCAAACAAGTCCTTTCCAGTTGCACTGACGACTGGTATCAAGCTTTCCACCAGCCATATCTTTGCACAAATCTTCATGTAAAGCTAGTGAAACAACATCATTTATGAGACTGGTACACTTGATGCGATGCAGTTTCATTTTCTCTAATTTGGAACCAGTTCCATCACGTACTATCAGTTCTCCAAGATGGTCTATGGACATGATTGCACTGTGGCAGGCTATGGCGACAGAAAATTGAATTTCCAATTTTTTTGCTTCTTCGTCATCTTTTAGTCGTGGAGCAAACATTTTGTGGCTACTTGAAACGGAACTTGTTATCTTGACATGTTTTGACGTCGCTTCGTGCTGCTTGAGATTGGACACTCTAGGCTGGATGTTTATGCGGCAAAAAGAACAGAGAGCCATATCAGATCCACCCATTGCCTTTTTAACAAAAGGAAATTTCCTCTGCCATTCGAGCTTGAGTCTTCTAGATTCATCATAATGACCTTTCCATTTTGTGCCTTTAGATGGCTTACTCATTTTACTTTTCTTGAAACTTTTACCTCAACACAAATAAGACGTTCACTTGTATTGCTCGGATCTACGACTTGCCACCATGGATACACCGGTTCCCATTAGATCACCGAAGTTAAGCATGGTTGGGCCAGGTCATTACAAAGATGGGTGACCTCCTGGAAACACCCGGTGTCGAAGGTACAACAACTCACCAAGGTATAAAATTGGCACCTCAGTAATGAAGGCAATAAAAACATCAGAAGCGCCAACTGTAAGGCTGCACGCTGTGTAAAAAATAGTCCCCAAGGGAAAAAAATGCCTGAGCTGAGGGGGTAAAAAAGCGCGTTTGAATATTGAATTATAGTAAAGGCGCTATATAAAAACAATAATTTTACTTTTACTTTACTAAAGGTTTTAAAAATCCTTGTGCTTTCTAATTCGGGAAAAATGCAATTAAAAGGGGTGGAGCCATTCTACGTAACAAGTTTTGAAAAAAGTATCGTCAAAAGTGGGTGACAGCCATTCGAAACAACCAAATATGGATGACCCAGGCCCTTGCGATTCATTGTCGAAAACGTCATGCGATCATACGTCACATAACGACATATAATGCTTGCAGTTCAATGGAAATGTACGACTAATAATTGAAATCAATATTAGTCGTCTGCTGTTAATCCTGACATTGTCTCATGTCTATGTGACGTCAGAAGGGCATTCATTTTGTCAGAAATGTATGGCATTCAAATGCGAGACTATAACGGAGAAAAAAGATATTTTTGACTGATTTGGAGGAAACAAAGCCAAAAATAAGAGATAAGCCAAACAGAAATTTTACAAGCCAAACCATTTGAAAAAAGCCAAATTTGGCTTAAAAAAAGCCAATCTGGCAACCCTGATCATAGCAAATTTACTCAAATCTTCTACCATCCAGCTGAACCACATATCCAGTGTCTTTATGGTAGTTAAGAGGGCAATATTCGACAGCTTTCTGCACTGCATGCTCGTAGCTTGATACGTTGCTAGGCCCATTACGAATGTAAGCAAAAAAGAGCGGGAAAATACGCTGAAATTCAGTCACGTGACCTATCCATGTGCACTTTTTGTACCGGATGACTAAGAAGACAACCGGCTTGTTTGAAAAATCACTAAAATCTGGGTTGTTACTGATCTAGAAATTTCGTGTGATTCTGCAAAGGACCAAATGAATCTAAGAGATATTTTGTATTTCATTCCCTCGGGGAAGCGATCAGCAAGGCATGGGCTTACAAATGAATAACCTGAGTTAAAAGTTGAGACCTCATAGGCTTTAAAATATCTTGGTAAATGTTTCGTAGTTGCAAATCTTTAAGGAGGGTATAGACTTACCATTTGGATGCCAAAAATCATGAACAAATTTCATTTTTGGTGGTTTCTGTGGATATTCCGTAGGGAATATCAGCTGTGCTTTGAAGAAGCCACCTTCACTGAAAATGAAAATAGATATTTTTCAACAAGGTGTTCCAACACAGCAGCTCCTGACATATCAATTTTAACAACAATGACAAAAAACCTCACAAAAAGCTTCCAAACAGTCCCTTATAGGCAATTTCATGCAAAGATAGTGCGAGGTAAAAGGCTGCATGTCCCAAAGGAATGGGAAACGCAACCAAAGAAGATATAGAAATATCCTCCTATATATACATCCTATTTGTTCCTAAAGTTAAAACTACAAATTATGGTATAAACTCTGTTAGCTTTTTGGGTCCAAAGATTTGGAATTCTCTTCCAAATGAAATAAAGGCATCAAGAAATGCAAACCAATTAAAAATACTCATAAAAGATTGGTATCTCGAAAATAAATGCGCCTGCAACGCTTGCAGTCAATAGATTCCATAATGCAATCTCTTAAGATGCTTCATGTTAGTATGTATTAGTGCTTGCACTATTGCAAAACTAACAGTAAAAAAGGTATTATTATTATTATTATATTTTTGACTGTTGAAAAAAGTTGATGAATTGCTATTGGTAATACGTGCAAGCAGGAAACATTTCCCATTCTCAAAGAGAGGCAATGGGCGGCATTCTTCGATGAAATGTTCTAAATCCGAAAACGCCTCTTGGCATTGCATGCAGATTTTTCTTGTTTATATTGTTAAGAGATCTACCCTTGTCAGTAAGATTCTAACAATAGACATTTTACTTACCTTATCATAGAAAATTAACGATGCATGAAATTAACGCAAATTTTAAAAGTTTGCGCTGATATAAGTCACATATATTTTGTTCAGTGTCCATTTTGTGTACCTTCATAAAATGAAATGACCTGTTAATTAAAATGGCATTGATTTCTTTCATTCGATAAAGTTTTTTAAAATGTCAATGTCACTGTCAGTAGTATCTTACAGAGAGTTCGAGATTTGACTGTCCTCCTATTTAGTTTTGTTCAAGTTGTTGAAATTGCTCGGTTTTACACGTTTGGCGTTTTGAATGCGAAAACAATTTTTGATAACAGAACGTCTTCCTTGCCTTTTCGCGTTGATTTCCTTTAATTTTAAGTGTTTTATCCTCTCATCTGCGTTATTCTAAGTCGCATAAATTTTATATACATGAATCTCTAGCAGCTTTAATTTCCTATAACAAGGTATTTATCAGAAGAGCCAGGGACATGGGACATTTTTCTCGTATGTGATGTATTACAAAATACAAACAGTGACATTGGAAGCTTGTTCATTGTTTTCCTAAAGCTTTCAAATCTTGTTGTTCATTGTTTTCCTAAAGCTTTCGAATCTGGCTTGATTCCCAATTTTTAAATACATATAGCATTGGTCTACTTCAACAACTAAAAGTTTCGAAATTAAAAATTTCAGTCGAAAAACGTTGGTGGAAAACTTTCAGAAGGATTTAAAAATCTTTCAGATGGAAATAGTTTTGGGATTTTTGGAAAACAATTGGAAGATATGTTGCAAACAGAACCAGATCTTAATTAGAAGCAACCAAAAACAACAAACTTGTGGTAACAATGTCAGTCATGAACAGGAAGTTTTTTGAGACCACAAATGTTTTCTGGAGTAAAAGCATAGCCAATTGCATCTTTTATACCAGCTGATTCAAATTTTTTTTTGATGATTCACGAAATTGTCATTTTCTTTGTCACGAAATGGTCCCTAAACATATCAACCATTTGACTGGCTTGATAACCATACTTTGCAAGAAATTATGGACAAAATGTACCTATCCAGAAGTTTTTGGCAGGACAAAATTTTAGACCAGCTGAACTTTACAGAACAAATCCAGAGTTGCTTCAAACAAGGTTACCAAACAAGTTTACCATCTGGTTAACTAAAAGTTAAATGTCTTTTTACCATCTTCTCGTGCTCTTAAGTGCAGCCTTTAGCCAAAAACTTTTGATAACTTGGGCCAAAACTAGGCAAATTCTGGGTGCCATTTTCTGTGATTGTACGACTAGTAACGATTTACAGACAAGATTGTGATGTCAGGACACACCTACTAATATATCAGCCTCATTTGGGTTCAATAATTGACCACAGTGCACCCAATTTTGAGCAAGATTGACATCACTGTGCATTAGTGACACATTTGAATTGTATACCCAATATACTGGACAAAATGTATGACACACTATTCACTATTCACAACAGTATAACCTTTCATTTTATCAAACATCATTCCATCCCTGAATTCGTCCTTTTAGCCATAATGATTTATGACAGAACATTGTCCTGCGGAAATTTTTGATTGTTAATGTAATGCAATATTAACTTTGATTTGACTTACTAGAAGGTCTCTGGTGGCCCTATCACCATAACTTCCCATCTGAAGAGGTTGTCATCATCAATGAGTCCAGCTGAAAATCCATCAACTGGATTCTTGTTCAGTTCTGCAAATGAGAGATCATCTTTAAATAAAATAACTTAAATTCCTCAAGATATTTTAATCTTCCAGGATATACAAAAACAGACATCTTTATACTTTGGTTGATAACTGTGCATACTTACAACAAACAAAGAACTTTAGCAAAATATTTGATATCTAAATATATACTACAAACCTACAGATGCCCATTGCCTTCTTAACTACGAGTCATCACATCCGAAGAAATGCAAAGACTCCATCCCCTACTCCCAAATGCGCCGCCTCCGCCGTATTTGTTCAGATGATGATGACTTCAATTCAAAAGCAACTGAAATGTCTTCTTTCTTCAAACGTAACAACTATTCTGATCATACCACCCAAGCAGCATTCAATAAAGTCAAAGATCTTTCTCAAGACAACGCCCTTCTACCATCCAGCAACGCAAACAGCAGCAATCGCATTCCTTTCACCCTGACCTATCACCCTTTCAACAACAGCATAAAGAACATTATTTATGACAACTTCAACATCCTCACTGACGATACTGACACAAATGACATCTTCAATGCACCTCCACTTATGGCTTTTCGCAGAGACAAAAATTTAAAGGACTCCCTCGTCAGAACCAACCTCAAAACGGCACAACAGCCTGGTACTTTCCCCTGCCAACATCACCTAGCTGGGTCATTCCACATCAAGTTACCAGCGAAAAAATGAAATGGACACCCAACCATCTTTAATTTTGCTAATTTTTTGGCTATTTACACACAGCACTGATGGTAACAACATATTTTAATTTCAGCTCAATATCTCTATTCGTTCTTGATTTATCGCTTTTTCAATTTTACCCATATTTTGGCTCAAATCGCTAATTGGCGGCCATTTTGAATTGCGCTAAAATTTAAATGGTCATAATTTTCCTAACAATTCCAGTAGCAGACACACAAAATCCCTGAAAGTCTCCTTTGTACCATTTTGAGACCCAAGGAGTTCAAAAATGACCTCTAAAAGCTCATAAAAACAACAAAATATGAGCTATGTGGCTTTAAAAACTCAATAAAAATGTTTTTTCAATGTCCGCAAATGCCAAACCACTTGTAATAAAGTGGAAAAGTTTTTAAGAAGGTTGTATTGGATCTTAATGATTTTTTGTATGCTTGCTAACCATATACTTAAGTCAATTAATATGAAATATGAAGTCTGAGAATTACCAGGGGACAGAGGTACAGCTTTCCAAAAGTATGAGGTAACATTTCATAAAAAGTTACACCGGAACTCAAAATAGAAGCAAAAGTTAACTACTGCAAGTATATACATTTCCTTAAGAGTTTCCATGAAGGAGGTCTGCCCTCCCTTTAAACTTCAATTAAGCTTACAAAGTTAGGTTTTCTACTACATCTTTCTTTTTTAATTCATTCTCTATTGTTTTCATGTCCTTATTTTCCAATTTGTATTGGCGCCCAGTACTGGTTGATGGAGGTTCAACTCTGCAAAGTACATTTACGATTGGCACAAAGCACTTATCTTCTCTACTGGGCCAGCAGTATGACCTTGAAGGGAAATGAGGATGCATGAATTTAACTTTAACATCATCATTTTCATTATCCACTTCATCTATTAAACCAACCCAGTAGTGTCCATCATACAAGCATACAATGAAGTCGGACATTGCCAACTTTGCTGCTCTTTGGTTTTTGCTGCCTAGCACCAAGTCAAATTCAAGAGCAAATTCTTTGTCTTCTGACACTCTTTTTGCTGCTATGGCACTGGCACTAACTGGAACAAAGTGGTGGAATCCTCTTGTCCCAGGCAAAGTGTTTGTGTGGCTGAATCTCTCCTCTAAACTTCTTCGAACATCTTCCATCTCTTCTTGCGAAACAAAAAATGTATTGATGCCATGCACCTCTTGCTGACAAAACTCAAAGACTTGCTGCGCCGTCAAAATCTGATTTGAAAGAGGCCTTTGCAGACTCGCCCTTGCTGTTAATCGTTTCAGGGTTCCTCCAATTCCATCACAAGGGGATTTTCCATGGCTGGTGGCAAAAAATGTCCAAATACAGTCAACAGAGAAATCATGTTGGTGCATGCACAAATTGATAAAATTTTTGCAGTTCTTGTATTGACCTGCACAGCCGTCACTAAAATAATGAGCTTTCTTAACATTGGCCATAATATTATCCTTGATGTATTGCATCGTCAAACCCATGATCTTGTGGACGAAAGATGTGTCATGGTTGAGATCATCGGAAATGAAACAGAGAGAGCTGCTGTCAAGTATACCATCTTTCTTGAAGTACACAACAATTGGATGAAGAGTGCATGACTGCTGGTTCCAGTGGTAACTTTGAACTTCATCCTGGATGATAAATTTAAAGTTCTCTGCAAAGTCTCCAAGTATGATTACTGAATCATCTGCAAGCTCCTCCTTACATTGCTTCAAATATTGGGCTTGGGCTCGGGCTATGTATGAATGTGTTGTTAAGTCATTCATTTTGTCCACAAGCACTTCAACAAACTCTTTTACAGGCAATGATTGTTGCACCAATTGAGATCGATCAACTGTTGTCCACTGTTGGAACTGAATCATATCTGCACTTTCACTTTCATCATCATCGACATCCTCTTCTTGTAGAAGTTGTTCCAATAAATAGTCTGTCAGAACAGCACTTTCTGGGCAATTTGGACAACGGTGAACCATGCATTCTTTTGAATCTCGGTCACACACCAGCATGCTCATCAACTCATGGTAATCTCTATCAAGTTTGACAGCATTTAACATCAGTGTAACATTCTGATGGATTGTGCAGACACACACCGAATGAGTACCTGACCGTCCCACAAGAATGCACCACTTTGGCCTCAAACTGCAAAATTTTGAGAAACCAATCTTCACAATTGGATAATGCTTCTTAAAAGCAGAATAGAGCTCTTTCATATCACATAGAAGAAGCCTCTTCTGCATGTGTACATTCTTTCCCATGCTGACAAAATCTTTCTTGCCTGGCATCTGTCTGCTAAATTCATCATCATTGTAGAAGCTCCTGACATAGTTCTTTACCTCTTCTGTGACTGCTTTGCCACGTTTTTGATTGGGTAATTCTAGGATGCCTTTCTCTGAAGCTAACTTCCTTGCTTGCCTGACAATATATTCAGAAACCTGAAACTCTTCCTTTGTTTTTTGTATCGACCAAGAGCGAGGAGCCATTGTCAATATTTGGATCTTTCTTTGTCTGTTTGACACCTTCAACTTGTCCTTCATCAATTGGACAAGCACATCTAGATCTTCAGCCTTTTGTTGGATCATTTTTATGTTTTGGGGTTGGTCTTTCT
Organism: Aurelia aurita; assembly: GCA_004194415.1. Taxonomy (NCBI): domain Eukaryota; kingdom Metazoa; phylum Cnidaria; class Scyphozoa; order Semaeostomeae; family Ulmaridae; genus Aurelia; species Aurelia aurita. The sequence goes on along the minus strand of REGM01000085.1, from coordinate 273,975 downwards.
CTCTAACCTCAAGATCTTCTGGTGTAACATCAATCACTTCTGCAACCTTTTTTTGGAGAGTTTCCTCTTGCGCTTTTAACTTTGCTTGAACTTGTCTCAATTTCCTTTTACCATAAGATACTTTTGAATGCGAGGCAACAGCATGCAATTTCATTGGACTTACATCCATATCAACCAAGCTTGAATCTAAGCTCTCTCTTGCCAGCTCTTTACTTAGATCACATTCTAATTCCGCATCACTTTCACAGGCTTCTTGCATTTCTATCTCCTCTGGTTCATCGTCAAAATCTTTCAATCTTCTTGATAGCTCTGCATGACATGTTGGGCACATTTTATGACCTGGTATAACGGATATACTTAGACTTTGAAAATTAGCCCAGGCTTCAAGTGTGATTTCCCGTAATCCAGCCTTTACTGCTTTCTTGTGCTTGGAGAAAGGATCACAACATTTCTTCTGTGAATGACTGTACTTAAACAATGTTGTTTGCTCATGATGAAAGCATATAGTCTTATCTCCTATGTTGTCCAGTCCTGTTCTAAGTGATATCAACTTAATTTCATTTGCATCTAGTGAACTAACTTGTTTTATTCCAGCTTTCCTTGAATAGACAAATGAATGACAGCTTTGTGACAATTGACTGCCAATGAAACAGTTATCAAGATTCTGCTCTGAAGACATCTTTCCTCTCTCCCTCAAGACTTATCTGAGAAATTTCTAACAAGGATACTTTAAATACCTTTTCTGAAACAAAAGCTACCAGACAACACATAATTTTAAAACGTTAATGACATGTGTGGGTTGAGCAGCTGGGCTTGTTAGATCAACACCCTTATTGTATGTTATATCAATAAACAGGTAGTTAATTAGGTGATAACACATTTAGAAATAGGCGCTACATAGTTAACAATGGTAATGTGTCATCATGAATAAAGGAATTATTTCTTGAGCAATGAATGACCTCACAGCCTCTTACATCATAGAAAATAGTGANCACTTATCTACAATAGGTTCTCCCCCACTCTGTTCTTATTTCCTCCTATTTCCCATTGGTTACGTCACGTCACATCTTACGTTCTTTCCTATCTATCGAATCTTTCCTTCTCTTTACTCGGCTCGATTGATTTCGATTCACTTGATAACGAGTACATGCTCGAAACGTCGTGTTTTTTAAATCTACGCTATTTTATGGTACTTTAATCATTTATTTATTATATTGTCTTTTATTTTTGATGGTACCACACGCAACAAACATATTTTTATTTAAAATAATTTCACCTTGGCTAATAGGGCTGAAAACTCCCATGTAATCAGGCCCTAAGCCTAAGGTAGAAGTAATTTAAGAGTACAACAACAGAGTGGCCGCTATAAATAGGCTAAGAAAACGCCTCCCCACCCATTGTTTCTTCAGCTACACAATGAAACGGCACATGCTTAAGTTATCAAATACAATAGGGTCTATTTTTAACTTGGCCCGGGCCAGCTTTTAACCATGTCGATTCCCTTTAAGTACTGCTTATTGTACTGCTAAAGTACTGCAAATTGGAGCTAATTAGCATATTTTGGCAAAAATTACTGTTAAGGTCAGCTTATCCTACTGTTGGAGAACTGCTAAACAATTGAAAAGTATGGCCATAATACTGCTAAATTATGGCCTGACTGTTTCGTACAGGCATTTATACTTGTAGCAATATATTGTTCTCCTTTGCAGCTACTGTATCTTATCGCTGTTTCATTCCTCAAGTTTCACTTTCTATTTCACTTTCTATTTTTGTCTTCTAATGTTTCGATTAGAAGATAGATAAAGGCTGTAGAAAATGTGGTTCCAGAGAAAAATGCTCAAAATTAGCTGGGTTAGCCATACATCAAATGAGGAAGTACTGAAAAGATCAGGGTACACAGAAAAACTGCTATCGAGCATCAGAAGACAACACTTAGAGCTTTTTGGGCATATTATGAGAAAAGAGAGACTCAAAAACCTGACAAACAATAGTCCTCTTTGAAGAATTGCTCCGATAGACAAACAAAACAAAAAGACAGACAAAAACACACCTAACAACTGGTCCATCTAAGATGACTTGTGCACTAGATGATTTGCACGTCTTCTAGTGTGAACAGGAAATGATGTGCCTTTAACAAAAATTAGTTTTGCAAATTCTTTTGAATTATTGGTAGCAAAATGTGCAGCCAGATAGAATCTCTTCTTCAGCCTCCTTTCTGCCTTACCAAGCAAATAACAAGCATTTGGTGAAGCACGTTGAGTGGCCAGTTTTTAAAGCATTGATATGATCAGTAAGAAATATGATCAAACACAACTTAAAAAATGAAAACTTTCATTATATATTTATATATAAGTAAAATTTTGGAGAAAAAACTTTGGGAAAGGAAAATCTATGTTGGTATTTTGAAAACAAAGAGCTCTGAAGAACAAGCCTTTTTGCAAAATTAGGTGAACATTCTGTAAGTCTAGAAACTCATTTTTTGGCTACCAACAGATTTTTGGATGAATAAATCTTCAGCTATAATTTTGTTTGAAGATTAGTCACATTGACAGCTCCCACAATTAGTATTGGATATATTCATCAGCAAGTACGCTTTTTGACTATAGAGTTGATCTTCTAAACATCAATTTTGGTCAAAGATAAGTGATCTGTTGTTCATTTATTTCATGTTCATCCATGCACTTCCCAGTGCTGCGTACATTCAAAATAGCGGTGTGCAAATCTGATCCTAATCCAAGTCCGATTTGGCTTAGAATAAAGCCACTTTGGAGGAAAATCAAGCTTTTTCTCCCCAGGAGACGTTCAACAAACACTACAAGATCATAATTCATTTTCTCATTAAAACTCATGTTAATGTTATCTTTTATCTTCTTTCTGTCCTTGTTTTTCAGACAATTTATGTGATAGCTTGATGGAAGTAAGATAACTTAATAATTTCTGTCACCTTTAAGCACTTTTCTTTTCTGCATTAATCATTTGGATTTCTCTGGATCGGATTTTAAAAGATAATTATTGGATCTGAGAGGATATAGGGATGAATTTAAGGTTCAGATTGGATTAGGATCAAAAGTTTGAGCCAACCCTCGGATCAATGAGTACCAATCTGATCCAACACACACCTCTAGCCCAAAAGCCAAAGACTACCATCAGCACACAGAAATGTGGAGTTCTGCCAAATTAGGTGCAATCGAGCAGTAATCTACAGGTGACCCAAAAAAACTTCACGAGCTAGATCAGAACCAGCTCTCTGAAATCACAAATTATTGACAAATACTTTGTATCACCGTCTAGTTGAAAGGTTTGGCTATCTTTTGAGATGCGGCATTGTCTGAAAAACCACATTCAAAGAAAATTATGTAGCCTACATTTCTCATTTAGAGTGAAATAATCACCATCCTCTTCCAGTTACTAACATTTTGTGAGAACTTAATTTATTGATCTCTGCTCCTTATTCAAATTTCATGCTCCCTTGCAAATTTGGAATTATATCGGTACTTTTCACATCTTCCAAAACATGGATTGGAAAAGACAGGGAAATTCCAAGAAATGAATAAAGTACCATATTTTTGGAACCGAATTTTCAGAGGATATTCATAGCTTAAACTGACCAAGCAATATCTAAAAAGATAGCTAAGTCCTTCAGCTACATGCTGATACCTTGTTTGTTTTCATACAATCTTTTTTCAGGAAGCTAAGGCACCTCGTGAAGTTCTTTTGGGTCACCTGGTATTATGTACACCTGCACCAACACCATATTTTGGTTGGCCAATCAACACAATATTTTGGTTAATGTACCCAAGATCTTGATGGTACTCATTCTTCAGTCTGGCTGGGAACAGGAACAAAGATTCCAGCTGGACCATTGGCAGCTGCAGAGGATTTCACCATCACTAGAAATATCTGAAGGGCTGAATTTGTGTCACTAAACAATAGGCATATTGTTTTCTTTGGCCGTTTTATGCGAATTGTGCACGAACAGCACCATAACTGAAATGAAAAATGCGTGATGGAGGGCATCCTCCGGGCAAGGCAAATTTTCCAATCTGTCTTCTATTAAATCATGCCATAAAAATGACAAATTCCCTATTGTTGTGGAAATTTTATAGGAGCGAGCTGCAACCACACCCTATCTATCTTCAAAGATAATGGTCTGTTTCCATTTGTGTGAACTCCCACTCCAGACAAATTTGTGCTCTTCAATAACAGAAATTTGTACAATACCCTGAGCTGAAATCAAATTTTGAGTATGTTGGGCTGTTCATACCTGCTTGGCTGTTTGTTCATGGCAATGGCATGGCAGATAGATGGATCACCTTATGCTTATCTTAAATCCATCAAAAAGTCTGAGTGAAGCTGTTGAAACTCCACGTGGTGAGTCCTTCACAAGAAAATCTATTAAAACAAAGACAAAAATACAGCATGTTTCTTTACACTTTGCTTTGAAAAACATGTATTGACTACGGTCTGGTTTCCTGACAGAACGGAAGAATGGTCAGTGAATTGTGTGGTGTGGGCCTAAGAATTTTTTATTTTAGGCCCATGAAGACTTTCGACGTATATACCTGCTAGTTGTTTCCTTAAGAGCAGTGTAGCCTGTGCGTGGGTTCCCATCTACTTCAATTATCTTTTCATATGCTTGTGCGGCCAACAACGTTATTTCTTTCTTATTTCATGACAAAATTAGAAACACATCCGACTCTTGTTCTTGTCCAGATTTTTTACACGCAGCTCATTTTATAGTGTTCCTAGGACCACCTTTGCGCATGCGTATCAACGATGAATCGATGATGATGACGTCATATTAGTATTTGAATCAAAAGGAAGGAAGTTAGTCAAAATGAAATTTTACTCAAAACGTCAGTTCAACATCTTTGAGGCCCCCCATATTTGTACGTGAAGCGTTATTTGGCTAATTTACGCGCGTGATTTCGTGATTTTGATTTTGATATTATTGGCTCGTGAATCCGTGATCAGAGACTCCTTCGTGCAGCGTGATTTGTTAAAAATATAAACTTTTCTTACTTTTTTGCGTATTTTCAAGTTAATCACAAACCGAAAATCACAAGTTCTTGGCAATTATTTGATTCTAAAGCTAAGAAGTGTATTTGCCAGTTATTCAAATAAAAACACAAACCAGACTACAGCATTCTTAAATTTTTCCAACGTGATCGTGAAAATTCTGCTTTATAGTCCGTGATGGCGTGAAAAACGAAAAATTGACTCGTGAATCCGTTATCCAGGGGTACTATGGGGGGGGGGGGCTCATTTATTCTATGAAGAAAATTACACGTAATTAAATTGAAGGTAATGACTAGACATTCATTCACACACAAGCTGCTGAGCACAGCCTTATTACACGTA